>RPOG01001320.1:4350-68841 GCA_008086565.1 Thalassoma bifasciatum
CCCCCCTCCATCTCCACCTCCTCCCCCCTCGTCTCCCTCCAACCCTCCGCCCCTCCTCTCCCTTTGAAAGTGAGCGACTCTTTGATTAAACCTGCTCTTCTCCGTCTCCACGCATCAACCCACCTCTTTGAGGACCAGCGTGCATTTTCCGGGGCCGACGGCCTGCGGCAGCTCGGCGATGCGTCCTTTGTTGAGGTAGGGTCCGGAAAAACAGCGGTGGTTGACGAAGATCTTGGAGCAGCAGTATCGACCGTTAGCTGAGCCTGAGACACAGAAAGAGCAAAGAGACGACGGTTTGAGCTGAAACGTGAGGTTAAATCTACATTTACTGAACAATAAAAGAACATTTTATTTCATATCTCAACATTTTGCACATTTCTTGACCCTAAATTTGATAAATTTACCTCTGAAGTCGTCACAAAACTTCCCTTAGTCGTCTGAATTTAACGGCCCACTAACATGAAGTAAAATTTTCAGGATTTCCCTTTATCTTCAAATACATCATTGGCAACATTCCAGAATTCCCTCTATCCTTAGAAACATCTAGGGCAACTTTACAGAATTCCCCTTATCTTCAAAGACATCAAGGGCAACATTCCAGAATTTCCTTTAGCCTCAAAAACATCAAGGGCATCTTTACAGAATTCCGGTATTCCAAGGCAACATTCAAGAATTCCCTTTGTCTTCAACGACATCAAGGGTAACATTCCAGAGTTGTCTTCATCTTTAAAGACATCGAGGGCAACATTCCGGAATTACCTTTAACCTAAAAAAAAATCAAGGGCAACATTCCGGAATTCCCTTTGTCTTCAAATAAATCAAGGGCGACTTCACAGAATTCCCTAAATTCTTCAAAAGATCATGGGACATTCCGGAATTCCCTTTATCTTCGCTGACATCAAGGGCAACATTCCGGAATTCCGTTTAACCTCAAAAACATAAAGGGCAACATTCCGGAATTCCCTTTAACCTTAAAAAACGTAAGGGCAACATTCCGGAATTCCCTTTAACCTCATAAACATAAAGATCAACATTCTGGAATTCCCTTTGTCTTCAAAAATATCAAGGGCAACTTCACAGAATTCCCTTAATTCTTAAAAAGATCAAGGCCAACATCCCGGAATTCCCTTTCTCTTCAAAGACATCAAGGGTAACATTCTGGAATTCCCTTAATCTTTCAAAACACAAAGGGTAACATTCTGGAATTCCCTTAATCTTTAAAAACACTAAGGGTAACATTCCAGAATTCCCTTAATCTTTAAAAACACAAGGGGTAACATTCCGGAATTCCCTTTATCTTCAAAGACATCAAGGGTAACATTCTGGAATTCTTTTTATCTTCAAAGACATCAAGGGTAACATTCTGGAATTCCCTTAATCTTTAAAAACACAAAGGGTAACATTCCAGAATTCCCTTAATCTTTAAAAACACAAGGGGTAACATTCTGGAATTCCCTTTATCTTCAAAGACATCAAGGGTAACATTCTGGAATTCTTTCTATCTTCAAAGACATCAAGGGTAACATTCTGGAATTCCCTTAATCTTTAAAAACACAAAGGGCAACATTCCAGAATTCCCTTAATCTTTAAAAACACAAAGGGTAACATTCCGGAATTCCCTTTATCTTCAAAGACATCAAGGGTAACATTCTGGAATTCCCTTAATCATTAAAAACACAAAGGGCAACATTCCAGAATTCCCTTAATCTTTAAAAACACAAAGGGTAACATTCCGGAATTCCCTTTATCTTCAAAGACATCAAGGGTAACATTCTGGAATTCCCTTAATCTTTAAAAACACAAAGGGCAACATTCCAGAATTCCCTTAATCTTTAAAAACACAAAGGGTAACATTCCGGAATTCCCTTTATCTTTAAAAACATCAAGGTTTCTTTTTTTAAATCCTGAAGGATGGGAGTTGGGATGACTCAGCTCTTTTTTAAGCTAACTGCATTTTGTTAAATAAGCTAACTGCTGACTGCGGTTGAAATACTTGTAATCATAGTTTTTACGATGGACATGTCTGTAACTTTATAATTTATATATATTTGTGTCTTATATGCACATGTGCACTTCAGGAAAAAAGAAAGTTCCCTCTGAACCAGACTGAGATGTAGCAGACAGCGAGAAAACGAGGCGTGTTCCATTTTTAGAGAAAGTGAAACAAAGAAACATAATAAACTCTTATCGTCATCGTGTGTATCCCCTGAAATTCTGCTCGTCAATCTTCCCAGCAGCAATTAGCAAGAATGTAAACAGCAGATAAAAAAACAGACGAGAAAAACGAGAAAAATAAAAAAACTTAACAATGCAGCTTTTGTTCTTCTTCCATCAAATTCTACGTGTTTGTGTTGTTTAGTTTGTGAAAGTCTGGTCTGAAAAGGTGAAACCAGAATCAACTTGGACCTGAAGCGTCCTCTCCGTGTGACCTCCTCCCCCTCAGAGATAAAAACGGCTCGACTCGCCGCCCTCGCCGCGGCCCCAGAGCGCCATCAGCACCTGGAGCTGCACGGCGCCGGCTGCATGGTAATGGAGTCGGCTGCTGAATATGTATGAGCGAGTGGGAGGATTTTAAAACCAACTTAGAAAAAAGGGCAAAGGGTCTCCTGGAGACGACGCTTAACCTCCTGCTCTCTCTGCGCTCGGATGTTAAATGTTTACATAGAAAAGCATCAAAAACACACGTTTGGAAACGAATCCTCAACATGTTCAGACGTTTCCTCAAAAATCAGGACCTCGTTCTGCAAGTTTTCACCGTTCCCACCGCTGATAAGAGCTTCTTAAGAATATTCAGCTGGTTATAACACGCAGCAGAAACACGTAAACCTGGTTAACTTTGGCGTTTCTTTTTGTTTTCAGCGCGCACGTGTTCAAACACGCCGACTTACCTGCTCCGAGGTAAAATCAACCCCAGGTGTGAAAAACCTGATTATTACTTCAATGCAAAATCTGTGGATGAACATTTCAGACAAAACTAAAAAAGACTAAATGTTTGTGAACGATGGTCCGAATTAGAATAAGCCACTAAATTAAAAAAACAAACAAATTCGGGACCAAAAAAGTAAAAGTCAAGAAAACTGAAAATCAAATTATTACATGAATATTCAAAATTATAAAGCATAAGATGAGCATGTTCAATAGTTAAGCGTTAAAAGAAAGAAAAAAAAGTCTGAAAAGTACAGAAGTAATTATTTTTCTTGGGAAAAAAAGGAAAAGTGTGGCATAAAATGGAAAAAGAGACGATTATTAGTATGTTACAGTATTCTCAAAAAGTCATAATTAGAAGAAAAGAAATAAAAAAAACCCAATGTAAGTCATTATTAAAGATTTCAAAGTCCAAACAGTGAGAAAGTGAGTCATAATTTGATTTAAGGATCTATAACTTTTGGATAAATGGTCTTAAATTATGAGCTTTAACACCAAAAAGTTGAATTTCAAGATGAAAAAATGTAAGTTATGGAAAAATAGTCAAATAAATAATGAGTCATAATGTTACACTAGGAAATAAATGTTTTAATAAAACATGGAAATGTATTTTTTCCTGGATTGTAATTGCGATTTTTTATGTAATTTTCTTCTAGGTTGTTTACTAAACAAACAAATTGTTGGAATTGAACAATTATGGCACAACAACAACAACAACGACCCATAAAATTTTCACTTTTGCTACTTGTGACTTTTTTAACCCCCATTTTTGTTACTTTTTATTTTTTTCCCACCATTTTGTGCAACCTTCTGACTTTTTTTTCAATTTTTTACCCAATTTTCTCGCCATTATTTTGCTACCTTTTGACATTTTTTGTCACTTTTTTCTTATTGTTGCTACTCTCTGACCAATTGTTGTTTCTTTTTGGCCATTTTAATCACTTTTCACTCTTTTTTTCTCCACTCTTGAACCATTTTTAAGGCACTTTCTGAGTATTTCTCAAGTTTTCTCCCAATTTTCTGCTACTTCTTGACCATTTTTGGCACCTTCAGCTTATTTTTATTGCTGTTTTTGCCACTTTTCACCACTTAGACTGTTTCTCTTGTAAAGGTAGTTTTCAAAAGTTTTGCTATTTAGTTAATCTGGTTTTCTGATTCAGGTTAAATAAATGTTGCACTGTCTTTGATTAGAATATCTCAACAGGTCATTTTGTGATTTAATTTAATTTGCAATTAATTGCCAATCCCTAGTCAAGAGTATAAAAAACAGTCACTTTCATTGAATAAGAGTCAAAATAATCAGAAAAAAAATCATAATATGTTTTAAAAAGTCACAATTCAAGGATAAAAAGAGGAAAAGTGATACTAAGAAATTAAATGTCAAAAAAGATGAAGTGGTGAAATCATAAACTCAAAGTTAGAATCATTATTTCAATTTGTCTCATGTAAATGTAACATGTTAGTTGATGGTAATAACTTTAGGGTGAACAAAGATGGAAACAGTTGACTTTATAAATTTAACTTAAGTCAATGTGTCATTTTTTTGAGTGTAAATGAGACAAAAAGTCACAGTTATGGGATAAAAGTGAGATAAAAATCAATTAAAAGTAAGAAAAAAGACAGTATAGTCACATTTTTCTCACCTGTGACAATATTTTTGACATTTTTTGATGTTAACATGAATCTCATGAGTCTTCTAATGCTAAATTAATATTGTATTTTATTCTCATGTCTTTACTTTTTCTGAGGATTCTCGCTTCCTACACTGCAAAAACGGAAATCTAAGCAAGTCATTCTGTCTTATTTGTAGTGAAAATTGTCTTTTTGTTCTTAATTTGAGCCACATTCACCAGACCAGGTCATAAAAATGTCTTATTTCAAGTTTTTTAAAGACAAAAATGAGATGTAAATTGCTTGTAACACGTCAAAAAAATCTGCTAATGGGATGAAACAAATTCGCCCGGGAAGTTTCTTGAAATTAGAAAGATGTCTTAAAACAAGAATCTTTTATCTTATCCCATTGGCAGATTTTTTTTACTTGTTACAAGCAAATAATGCCTCATTTTTCTCTTTAAAAAACTTGAAATAAGACATTTTTATGACCTTGTCTAGTAAATGTGGCTCAAATCAAGAATAGTAAGACACATTTTATTAAAAATAAGACATAATGACTTGGTTAGAGTTCAGTTTTTGCAGTGAACCTGTTTTCTTCTTACACATTTTATCACAGTTACTAAAAAACCATCTCTGAGAAACAACAAAAGCACAAACAAGCAGCTGAAAAAAACCAAACATTTCTCCAACATTTGAATCATTGTTTGAGGAAGGAAGCAGCGTTCCTGCTCGTGTTGTTGACTGTGGGCGTGTTTTTCTAGTTCCAGCTGAACGGCGGCCAAATAAAGACGGCAGCAGGTTTCTGTGTGGTTACAGGGAAAAAATGTTTCTGCTCTTTTTGTGCAGCGCTGATAGAAAAACGCTTCTTATTCCAGAAACTAAAACAGAAACATAGACTGTGCTGTGTGCCTGTTGTTTTGTGACAAAAGCTGGTTTTTAATCAACTTTTGGATCAAACTAAACACAAAGAAGGAATTTAAAGACTCTGACTCCACTAAGATAACGTTATCGCTTCATCAGCTGCAGGTGAACGACAACGTTTAGAGACTTTCATCATTTTTTATAACTTGTTTAAACTTATTTCTTGAAATTGTTGTTGATTTTGCACATTTTTGACACTATTCACTCTTTTTCACCACTTTGGGACCATTTTTTGCAACAAACTGACTATTTTTTTAGTTTAATTCCATTTTCTTGCCGTTTTTATTGACTCTGGCCATTTTCACCACTATTTTTCGTCACTTTTTTCACCATTTTTGCTTCTTTCTACATTTTTTTAAGTTTCCTCTGAATTTTCTCTTGCTAATTTTAAAAGTGTTTTGGCCATTTTAGTCACTTTTCACTATTTTTCTGACCATTTTTTGCCACTTTAAGAGTATTTCAAGGTGTTTTCCCAATTCAAATGCCAGTTTTTGTTGCTTTTTGGCGTTTTTTACCATTTTTTTGGCCCTGTTTTTTGTCACTTTTTACAATTTTTGCTACTTTTGAGGATTCAAAAATTTCCTCGAAACTTTTACTTGCTCATTTTTTAAATTTTTTTTGTCTTTTGTCTATTTTTAAAAATGTCCTTTAAATTTTTCCTCTTCTTTTTGCCCATTTTTCACTCTTTTTCACCACTTTGAGACGATTTTTTTTCAACAAACTGACTATTTTTTTAGTTTAATTCCAATTTTCTTGCCGTTTTTATTGACCCTGGCCATTTTCACCACTATTCACTATTTTTCGTCACAATTTATGCAACTTTTTGAATTTTTAAAAATTTCCTCTAAGTTTTTTCTTGCAAATTTCTGAGGCTTTCTGGCCATTTTATTCTTTTTTTTTGCCACCTTTAGACGATTTTAAGCCACAAACTTGCTATTTTCCCAGTTTAATATCAATTTTCTTGCCATTTTTCCAACTTGTCACTGGTTTTTGTCACTTTTTTCACCACTTTTGCTACAAATTAAATTTTTAAAAATGTCCTTTAAATTTTTTCTCCTTCATTTCTGAAGCTTTTTGGCCATTTTGGCCAGTTTTCACTCTTCTTTTACCACTTTTTGACCATTTTTATACCTTCTCACTTTTTTTTTGGGCCAATTTTTGTTGTTATTGCCCATTTTTCACTCTTTTTCACCACTTTGGGACCATTTTTTGCAACGAACTGACTATTTTCTGAGTTTAATTCCAACTTTCTTGCTATTTTTGTTGACTTTGCCCATTTTTACCACTTTTCACCATTTTTGCTTCTTTCCACATTTTTTGAAGTTTCCTCTGAATTTTTTCTTGCTAATTTTAAAAGTGTTTTGGCCATTTTAGTCACTTTTCACTCTTTTCGGACCATTTTTTGCCACTTTTAGAGTATTTCCAGGTGTTATCCTAATTCAAATGCCAGTTTTTGTTGCTTTTTGGCATTTTTTAACTAAGTTTTATTGCTGTTTTTGCCTCTTGTTACCACTTAGATTGTTTCTTTTGGGTCATCATGGGTAACTGTCCCAGTATCTGTGAAGGCAGCATTAATGCTGAAAGGTACAAACAGGTTTTGGAGCAACATCTGCTGCCATCCAAGACACTTTGTCTTTTTCAGGAACGTCCCTGATTATTTGATTTTTTGTCACTTTTTTTCACCACTTTTGCTACAAATTAAATTTTTAAAAATGTCCTTTAAATTTTTTCTCCTTCATTTCTGAAGCTTTTTGGCCATTTTGGCCAGTTTTCACTCTTCTTTTACCACTTTTTGACCATTTTAATACCTTCTCACTTTTTTTTGGCCAATTTTTGATGTTTTTGCCCATTTTTCACTCTTTTTCACCACTTTGGGACCATTTTTTGCAACGAACTGACTATTTTCTGAGTTTAATTCCAACTTTCTTGCNTAAATTTTTAAAAATGTCCTTTAAATTTTTTCTCCTTCATTTCTGAAGCTTTTTGGCCATTTTGGCCAGTTTTCACTCTTCTTTTACCACTTTTTGACCATTTTAATACCTTCTCACTTTTTTTTGGCCAATTTTTGATGTTTTTGCCCATTTTTCACTCTTTTTCACCACTTTGGGACCATTTTTTGCAACGAACTGACTATTTTCTGAGTTTAATTCCAACTTTCTTGCCATTTTTACCATTTTTCGCAGTTTTTTGTCACTTTTCACAATTTTTGCTACTTTTGAGTAGACAAAACCAAGACACATTCTGCACTTGTCACAACAGTGTGGCTCCGTAGTAGAAGAGTGCAGCTACTAGACTGACCTGTTGAGCAACTTGTGAAAGAATTCCAGCTTCAAAGCTTCAAAAATTATTGTTCTCAGTTTACAAACACTTATTGAATGTTGTTAACACGGCTGGAAACATGAACCTGTCACAGCTTTTTAGGAACAAGTTTCAGGAATCAAATTTAAATTAAGTCACTTTGTCACTTTGAAGAATAAATATCTTGTTTTCGTTGTGTATTCAGGTTAAACAGGATCCACTTTTACTCCAGGTCTGTTTCTGATTCTTCCCCCTGATGATTTTTCGGAGTCCCTAACAAGCAGGTTTCCCTCCGCTGTCATCACAGCAGCTCGTTAGCATTAATTACGGCGGATAAATCCTGATAACGCGGCTCTTGATTACCTGGATCCGCGGCGACGGGCTGGCACAGGCTGACAGGAACCGTCTCCACCGGCTGAGTCGGAGCCAACCTGCAGGAAAGAAGCAATCAATACGCCGTCGAAGGAATCAATGAAATTATCCCGTCTGATGTAATCAGGCAGGAAACAACAGAGCGCTCGTTTACGCCATCAATCTCCTCCACGCCGGCGACACGCGGCGTCACATTCAGAGGCGAGGGAAAGGGCGGCGTATTGACGAGAGGATTCCCCCCGAAGGTGAGAGAGAGGGAGGGAGAGAAAGATTTCATTTTTCTCTCGTACCAAGTTTCCCCAGGCTGTAACGTGCGCCGTAACGTGCCATTTGTGGAGAAAATCAATCGGCGCCCCCTGGAAAGCAATTTGTGCTCTAAAAGCTGCTGTTTCAATTAAACCGTTTGGAGCGACAGAAAGAGAGGAAGAGAGAGAGAGAAGGGAAAGAAAAACCTCAGGGCTCTTACAGAAAAATGTGCAGAATTTGGAGGAAAAATAAGAAACGTCAACAAGTCAGATTTAATTAACAGTCAGAAAAAAAGCTGATTTCTAAGACGTGCTATGACAGAAAAATGCAAAACAAAACAAACACAGAATCAAGAACATTTCACTCAATACTTTAACTGAGAAAATGTCTTAACTTTTAATTTAAACACCACCAAAATGTTCAATACAAACCTGATAATTTGACTATTTCTTCCAATATTGTTTGAAATAAACTTAAAAAAACTGACTTCTAGCTTATTTTTAACCACTGTTGTGTACATACAGAAGCCCAAAGAGACCCTGTTGTGACTTTTCTCCCAGGATAAAGTAGAAATATTTAGTTTTTTTAAAGAATACAGTTTGTTTTCCTGTCAGTATTTTGCAGAGAGATTTCAGAAAATACTAATCTCAGAGTTTAGGTAGAAAATTATCCTCCCACCCGAGAGAAATCTGAGAAATAAAAGTGTCTCTTACTGTTTTTCCGGCTGCACCACCGCGATCTTCTTCTGCTTCTGACCTGAAGAGAAACAGAATTCAGTCGTCACCAGGGGTGAATCTACAGGGGGGGCACAGGGGGGCAGCTGCCCCACAAAAAAAAACCCTGCCACTTTTGTTGTCACTCGATTTATAAAGATGATGATGAATACACTGACAGATTGCACGATAAATCAAAATTATGGGAAGTAAGTGGAAATTTTGAGCTTAAAAATCCTATTTTGAGTTTCAAAGTTAAAATTTTGTGATAATTTGTCAAAATTATGGGGCAAAAGTTGAGATTTTGAGCTAAACAAATAAAATTTTCAGTTTACAAATCAAAATTGTGTGACATTCAGTCAAAATTATGGGGCAAAAGTTGAAATTTTAGGTTAAAAAACACATTTTTGATCTAAAAATTAACATTTTGAGAACATTAATCAAAATTATAAGGCAAAAGTTGAAATTTGGGGCTCAAACAATCGAAATATGAGTTTAAAATTCTAAATAATGAGATTATTATTTAAAACTATTGGGCACAACTTGAAACTTGAAGCTTAAAAGATCATATTTTGAGTTTAAAAATCAATATTTATAGATTTCAAGTCAAATTTTGGGGCAAATATTGAAATTTAGGGCTAGAACAATCAAATTTTTAGTTTATAAGTCAAAACTTTGAGATAATTAGTTAAAATTATGGGGCAATCGTTGAACTTTTGAATTGGATAAAATCATATTTTGAGTTTAAAAGTCAGTTTTTTGTGATGTCGAAGTCGAAATATTTGGATAAAACAAGAATTATTGGGTAAAATTTGAAATGTTTTGCACTTAAAAATCAAATTTTGAATTAAAAAGTCAAAATTTTGAGATATCAAAGGCAAAATCCTGAGATAAATAGTCAAAATTTTGGCGCAAAAGTTAAAATGTAGGGCATGAAATTTAAAATTTTGAGTTTAAAAGTCCAAATTTTGGGGCAAAAGTAGAAATCTTTGATTTTATGTCACAAAAACGGGAGAAATCTAAACAGAAAGTTTTTAATTTTGACTTTTATAACTGGCAGAAATTGGCTTCAATATATGATTTACATTAGATCAGACCCTGACCATCGCTCACAGCTAAATGTGTGTGTGTGTGTGTGTGTGTGTGTGTGTGTGTGTGTGTGTGTGTGTGTTTACGCACAGACAGGTTTGAGTGGGGGGGTCAGAGGGTAAGCGTTGGCTTCGCACCATCCGACGGGAAAAATGTCCATGGAGTCAACGTCGACGAGTCGCTCTGACAGTGGCTTGGCCACACCTGGAGACAGGTAAACAAGAGAGAGAGAGACACTTTCAGCTTTCACACACAGCAGGAGTTCACTGACACGTTACAACAATTAATCCTCTACACACACACACACACACACACACACACACACACTGTGTGTGTGAGAACATGGAAGGTCAGCCTCGGTGTCGTCCGCAGGAGACTGGACACACTAGACTCGGTGTGTGTGGAGGCGGCCGGACACTCCCAAGTGGCGGAGGTCGGTGTACAGGAACCGTTTCGGAGACAAGACGGTACAGACTCGCGTGTGTGTGTGTGTGTGTGTGTGTGTGTGTGTGTGTGTGTGTGTGTGGGAGGAGGAGGCGGAGAGTTTGTTTTAATTTCGCTCCGACCTTCAGTAACCTCAACTCAGAGTAAAATCACTCTCTCGTTGAAGCTGTTTCCCGTCACGTTTTTCTCTCGTCTTACGTCGGGGAAGCAGCCGTCGGGCGCCGCTTCCGTCCCGCTCTTCTTCAGGTAGTCGGCCCAGTCGAAGTCCTGGCCCTCGCCCTCGCCGGCGCCACGCGGTCGCTCCAGACTCACGCCGTTCTTCAGACACCACTGCACGGGCAGGATGCCGGGGGAGTCGGAGTGACACACCACGGAGCGAGGCTTCGCGTCCACAGAGAGGTCGTCCAGAGTCACCTGGAAGTAGATCTCATCGTACACCTGAGGAAGGGAGAGAGGGAGGAGATGCATGATGGGAAATGTAGTTTCTCAGTCAAAAAAAAGAAAAAAAACAGTTTTAACTACTTCAAACTATAAACAGTAACCCCTATGTCACACATTTGAATTCTATACCACGTTACAAAACTTAGATTCTAATCGCAGCCATTTAGATCATTGGCGAGCACATTCATGTGCGCAACAGCAGAGGTACAATCCCTGATTTCTTGCAACTCTGGGTGGGAAAGCTTAGATCCAAACATATCAAAAGTGTTGTTTCATCAAATTATTCCAAGTGGTGAAATTTCTCTTGTAAAGTCCGTTGTTTGTCTGTCTGTCGTGTCCGTTCTCATCAATAACAGCAGCTTCACAGTCTGAGAGCATTTCCTCCTCAATGTCAATCTGACAAAGCTGCAAGTCTTTGTTTTCAACAGGGTTCTAGCTGTAATATTAAAGTGGCCCCAGAATTTTCTGTTGAGTTTTCATGCCAGGAGAGCTTGTGATAGACAACAAGCGCTTCCTGCTTGACTGGTCTTGTGTAATAGCTCTATGAGAGAGTTGTTTATTGGGTGACAGGCCTGTCAATCATTTTTCCAGTAGCAAACAACCTTACCGTTAATTGGAAGCCAGTTGTAGCCATTTAGATCATTGGCGAGACCTATTTAGTGCTGTGGGTATTCATTCGCATTCATGTATGCAACAGAAGAGGAACAATCTGTGACTGTAAACTACAATTTCATGATTTTTTTTTTGCTGAACCCTTCCACAAAGAGAGCAAAGTTGACTAAAATGAGGACACTGAGCACCGGAGAAGCTGGTTTTGTATGCACGAAATCTTCAGATTAAAGTGTGGACAGTACAAGGTTTTAATTATAAAGCTCAAATTTCACCCAGATGTAGATGACGTAGATGTTTTATGTCTGAGATGAAGCATCTTAAAGTTAATAATTCTCAAAAGCAGTTGTGACATTTTCTGAAACTAGAGACTTTAATCTTTCAAATGAGGCGTCACTGATGAAATTCAACCTCATGGTTCTTCAGTTATAAGCTTGTGTGGATGTAATGGGTTAATCTGGATGCTTCTTTTCAAGTTATTCCTTACGTCTTTTGTTGCAAAACACTCAAGTTGAGGAAAGTCTGACTCAGCATTCTTGGAAACAAGCTTCTCGAAAAACATAAAAAATGCATCACCGCATCACGAAGGCAGCCGAAGAATGCTGCAGGGAGAGGTCAGCTCGCCGTTTTCTCCTCAGATAAGACGCCGCTGCTTCAGTGTGACTCACCTTAGTGACAGAAACGGGGCAGATCTGGAGCTGCTCCCACGGAGAAACCATCTCCAGCTTCATCCCCGCTTTAAACGAGTGTTTGGGCAGGTCCACGTGGTCCTGACACAGTAACGTCACAACCGTTAGAGAAATGTGCTCCACTTTTTACAAACGACTGAAACGATGTGGGTCAGAAAACCCTGCTGCGTGGATCCTTAATGGATTATTCTCTATTAGTGTACAGCATTTGTTATTCATCCAAACAGAAAATAATGGTTCTGAGCCAACACTACAAACACACACACACTCCTGCACACACACTGACTCACCTTGAACACCTCCAGTGGCAGCGGGTTTTTCTGTCCTTCCACTTGGGCGTCCTCCAAAGCTCGCTGCCAGTCGGGGGCGTTCTTTAGAGACCGGAGACCTGCAGAGAAGAGGGATGTTAGACTTAATGATGTGCTCTACCTGCCTCAGGCTCCTGGGGTCTTTGTTACTTAATGTTTTTGCACATATAAAAAGGAAAAGGTGTGCTCTCCACGCCTTGGTCTGTTTTTTTGTTTGTTTGTTTTTTGGGCTATTGCTCCCCCGAGAAAAGGGACTGGAGGTGTGCACTTTTATATTCAGGTTTAGGGGTGTTGCTGTTGCTCTTCCTGCCTTGGCTTTTTATTACAGACATAACCAGGGTCATGGCTGATGCTCTCCCTGCCTTCTGTTTTCATAAACTTGCAAGAAAGAGACAGCAAGTGAACATGTTTTATTTCAGGTTGTGGGTTGTTGTTGCTGCTGCTCTACCTGCCTTGGCTTGACATACGACTACAGATCAAAGAGGTGTGCTCTCCCTGCCTTCTTTTTTCATAAACTTATTGAAAACTTATAACTTCAGGTTTAGGGTTGTTGCTGCTGCTCTGCCTTCCTTGGCTTTTTAATTCTGGAAATAACCACGGCAGGCGGTGTGCTCGCCATGCCTCTGACTTTGTAATGATTTTTTTGGGTCGGGCTGATGCTCTCCCTGCCGTGTTTTTCATAAACTTTTGAAGACAGCAAGTGAACACTTTTTCACTTCAGGTTGAGGGTCTTTGCTGCTGCTCATCCTGCCTTGGCTTGACATAAATGTGTACCTATGCAAAGGGAGGTGTGCTCTCCCTGCCTTATGTTTGCAGAAACTTACAAGGGAGACGCAGCAAGTGTCATTTTTTAACTCTAGGTTAAAGTTCTTTGCTGCTGCTCTCCCTGCCTCCATGCCTTTGACTTTTTAAAGTTTTTGAAGTGGAGGCTGATGCTCCCCCTGCCTTCAGTTTTCATAAATTTACAAGACAGAAACAGCAAGTGCACACTTTTTACTTCATGTTGCAAGTCAGCAACAGATTGCAAGTTTCTAACAGATTTCAGTAGTTGACCAACATTTCAAAGTTTTTAGGTTCATTATTTTTTAGTATTTTTAATTTGAGCACCCAAAAATGTCAGGTGGAGCAACCAAATATATGAAAATATATTTATATGTTCCTGTTATTTTTTCTGTGTGAAATTATTGGCAAGTATCTCTCAAGTGTCTGTAGTGACTCATACATTTTCATTTTGTGTGTTTCATTTCTTTTATTTGTGAATAAGATAAATAATTTGATGTTAAAATAACATTTCACATTATTACATTGGTTGTACCACCTGACATGGAAATTGTTCCAGTCACCAATGAAGTGAAAAAACCTTTTTTATCAGTATTTCAGAGAAATCTACAAACTTTTCCACTTGGTCACAAATGTCATTTGGGCTCCTCTGGCTGATGCAGTTTCCTGTTTCCTGTTTTATTCTCTTCACTTTAAAATAAAAGTCTAATGTTACGGTTGCACCACCCTGACATTTGACAAGGTGAAAATTACAGGACAAAAGTTTTTTACATTTCTCAACAGCTTTAAAATTCTTTTTATTTGCAGAGAATGTTTTATTTAAAAAAGTTCAAGCATAAAATAATGCCACTGTATTTCTAATTTCCATTTACAATAACTGACATTCAATTTTTAGAGTTTAATTACTGTGGATACTTGTCAGGAGCCAACGTGGTGGACTGTAAAACCCCTAAACTCCTTGGTTTTGTGTTTTTTTGTACAATATAAAATTATCAAATTTCTACACAAGTTTATTGTGTCCAAAGTATCTTATTTCTTTATGTACACTACTTTATGACAATTCATGATGGAAGGAAATATTGCACTCAGACACAAAAAAAGGGGACGTCACCTCATTGACCCATGTATTTAAAACAGAATAAATGTGCTCTCCTCACCTCAGACTGGGGCTCTGCGCTGCTACTCTAGCTCCCATAGTTTTTTATGTTTGTATATAATTAGTGGGGGTGTGCTCTCCCCGCCTCAGGTTATTAGCATGTCAGGTCAGCTGTCAAATCTAACTTATTGAAACAATGCGAATAATAAACTATTTTAACAAAAGTGGTCCTGAAACATCTTGATTAATGAAAAAGTTCCAACATTAAGCGTCACCGTGGTCTTATTCAGTTTGGGGTTGAATGAAAAGGTGCAAACGGGTGACATCATCACCTGTGGGCGGCTCTAACGTCAGGTGATTCTCCTCCGCCCAGCCTAGTGGGCGGAGCCTCACGTCCAGGTAGAAGAGCCAGGTGTCTTGTGTCTGATGCTCCTCGGTGAAGCCGGCGTAGCGAAGGCGGAGCCTCCCTCCCACGTTCTGCACGACTCTGACGGGCCAATAGAGGAACGGATCCACGAGATCCTGGAGCTCCAGAACCGAGTTCTCCACGATCAGATCCACCGTGTTTTTACCGCGCAGAGGCTGAGACACAAAAAGAGGATTTAATTACTCATCAGAGACAGAAATGTTAATGAGCAGTTACAAGAGAGAGTCTGGTCACCGGATTGGTTAAAATATCCAATAAAATCATTAATATTGTGTCCAAAACTGCAAAAATTCTAAATTCAGACATTTTTTCTTCAACTAAATTGATCAAAAACTTCTTTGAATATTTATCCAAACCTTTATACAGTTTCAAAACCTTATCATATGAGAGTAAATTTTTTTTTTTAGAAATACCGTAATGGCTGTAATATGTTTACTCCCAGCACTTAAGTTCATTTCAAGCATTTTAATTGCAAAAATCCAAAAAGAGACACAGTATTTTTAATCAAAATCGTCATCGAACAAAAATCCTAGCCACAATAAACTTAAAAAAAGTAATATTTCAAACAATCTTGTTTTAGCTTTAGCTCTATTCATTTAATTTTATTACATGTTACATGGTTAAGGTTTTTTTTTAATAAAATGTACATACATGTCTTTGAATCAAATTGATCAAACTAATCAAAACAAATCAAAATAAATACAAAAATAAGATAAGTTCTTAATTATTTGAGGGTAAATTGGGCTTTTTCCTATTCACATTTTTATGTATATCTTTGTTAAAGAGTTTTTAAATTACCGTAATGGCTGTAATATATTTCCTCTGACTCCCTTTTAATGTTCATTTTAATCACTTGCATTCAAAATGACAATTTTATGCACATTATAATGGAATTATGTGTCAACTTTTGTATGTAAATGTATTAAAATCATGCCATAGATTGGAAAAAATACAAAGAAATTAAAACCCGGACATGTTTCTTTTAATTAAATCAATAAAAAATGTCATCAGATAACCAACATAAATTCAAAACAAGTTAAATTTCAGAGACTTTAATTTAACTTTTGCTCTATCTATAGTTCCTTTTTGACATATATTGGTTTGAAGAGTTTTTAAATTACCGTAATTGCTGTTATATATTTTTCTATGCAACTTTTCTGCTAGTTAAAAATGTTTGAAAATGTGGTGAAATCTTTAAATGTAATCCATAATATAGTTTTATTTTGAAAGTACTCACCCCCTCCAGCAGGTTTGCAGGCGCTGTTCTGGAGCCGGTCAGATCCTGAACCAGGAACTCGGTCCAGTCGCTGTATTTCTCTTTAATGGCTGCAGAAAGAAGAGAAAACAAACGAGAGCAGAAACTGAGAAAAACACTTTGCGGGAGGATTATTGTGAAGTGTCAGCAGAGAACAGCATGCATGAGTAAGTGCGTGAATACACCGTTTAACACAAACACACAGATTTCCTTTCATTAAAATGTAAATGTGAAGATTTTTTACAATGAATTTGATGGTTTTTATTCATGAGAGGCGATAAGTAATGAAGTGTTTCTGTGTCTTCACGCTGCAAACATTAATCCTCGGTTCTGAGGATGAATCAGACACTTTCAGGGTTTCACATGCAGAAGAAATCAGCAGATGAACTCGTGAAAGTGAGTAACTGCTGCAGAAACGTGTGACTGACGCGTCTTTGTGAGATCAGAGCTGGGAAAGGGAAGTGTTTCATTCAGGTTTCACAGACATCAAAAAAGGTCACCGGGTGACTTCGACTTCCTCAGCGAGCGGTAAACTGAGCGAGAATTCAGAACGACGGTTGAGGGCGAGGTCACGCCGCCATGAATGAGGTTTCAAAGTCGAGGGAGGAAAAACAGCAACGAGAAAGAAAGTGACAAACTGTTGCCTCAAAATGAAGCGTCACTGTTGATACTGAGGAAGAAAGAAGGAATAAATCTGCTTTGCTAGAAATAACACTTCGCTCTTTATTCGGGCTGAACGGTTTTAGAAAAAGATCTAATTGCGATTTTTCTGGCAGATATTGCGATCTCAATTAGATTAAAAATTTTGTTGTAATGCAAGGATGAAAATGAAGGCAGATAAAGATCAATATTTTAAGTTGAAAAGTGGAAATTTTGAGAAATAAAGCCCGTTGCAGACTGAGAAATTTTCTCGGATCAGTAGAAACATCCGAGAACTTGTAGATTACTACAGATCTCGCAAGTTTTCGCATACTGCCAACTACATACTGAATTTCAGCCGAAGTAGTAGGCACTGCAAGTGTAGCAGGTGGTTTGGAAAACAGCCACAGCTATTGGGCGCCCGTCAGTCACGTGATCTGAGCTGTGGCTCTGATTGGCCAAGCTCTCGATCCTAATATCTTCCATACGACCGAGTTAGAAAAAAATCCCTCCCCCTCACAGTGTGTGCCGTTAGAGAAATTGCCGATCCAGACAGGAGACAGAGTTTGTACCAGGCTTTAAATACGATAACTTCGGCTCTAAAAACGGCCTTTTTTGGCTTGGTGTGTACGTGACTTCCGGAGCCAACCTCAAGCGGTCACTCGAGGAACAGCAGCTTTTTAGCACTTCTGTGTTGTCTCATTTTTTCAGACCGGAGGTTGCTGCTTGGTTTAGTTAGACACTCCTCTTACCAAACATAGGCTGCGTCTCATTTGTGCTAAATTCCATCCTTCCTTCCTCCACTTGTGTCGTTCACATAGACTGTATAATGAGTGGACGTAACGACGTTCGGCTCAAACTGAAGCCTCCAGCAGATGCCCCGCCCCCTGGTGTCTGGCTGCAGTATAGGTCATAAGCCCCGCCCCCTGGTGTCTGGCTGCAGTATAGGTCATAAGCCCCGCCNGTATGATGATGTCATCTGGCTGCATGGTGTTCAGGTGTTTTTTTTCTGAGAAGTTAGTTTCTCATTAGTTATTGGACGTTAAAAACCGCGATATAAGTTTCGTTTTACAATAGTTGACAGCTGCCGTTCGTGAGTAGTTTTTATCGGGGATATAAGAAACTTCAGGAAAGAGCCAAAAGGAGACTAAACCTTCTGAAGAAGAAATAAATATTTTTATTTCTCTTTTTTACTTGGCTCCACCGGAAATTCTCTACTGCGCAGACTCTGGCTGCACAATGGCGGCTAGAGAAACGGGGTTTTTTGGCTTCAAAATCGTAGAACGGGGACAGGTGGAAGCATGCTGTCCATTCTATATACAGTCAATGGGAACTACTTCCGGTGTCGCGGAGGACAGAGGAGACATCATTTAGTGCAAATGAGACGCAGCCATAGAAACTCAAAAGGTGCTTGGTCGTGGAGGCAGTTAAAGGGTTAAAAAAGCCTGTTTCTGCGTGACAAAACAAATCAATGTGGATGAAATGTCTCATAAATGAATCTGTGTTTGATTGTGGACTCTCATGTTGTGTTTTTGTTTGCAGACGACCTAAAACTGTAAAATACTTCAGCTTGATGTTAATCAGCGCTGCAGGGAGCGTCAGGTCACACGCGTGTTTTTCTCATTCTGTAACCGTGACTCATCTGGCGGTGGATCACAGACCGGAGCGAGCGTCACAGAGCTCTTTAACGGAGGAAACACGGCGTATAAAAGCTCGCAGTGTCTCTCTGGAAGTCTGTGAGGAATGTGTAGATTTAAGCAGGAGAGGGATAAACAGGAGGCTGATATCATGAGGAGAAAAGCAAATAAAGAGCAAAGACACGCAAACGCAGGAGTTATGTAACACTGACGCACTGTGGGAAACAGGAAGTAGATAAAAACCACAAGTCCCCAACCATGCAAATCTGATGGAAGTTCAGAATAAAGTCCGAGCTCTGGCATCAGTTTGTCTTTTTATAGCTGCAGTTATGTAAATTATGCTGATGTGGTTTCATGTTTTTATGGTCTTGATTTGGTGTAAAGAGCTGGACTGAAACAGGGAAATGAATATTTGTAGTTATTTTGTTATTAATCACAGATTTTTGAGAGTGAATAAGGCCTGCAATTTTTCAAAAATAATCTAATTGTGATTATTATTTTCTATATTTTATAAACAGTTACATTAATTACAGCAAAAAAACAACAACCCACTACCACTACAACTGAAACTCATTTCTATACATTTTACTCACTTTTCACTCTTTTTCCGCCACTTTTGGCCCATTTTTTAATACTTTCTCACTATTTCTAGGTTCACTCCCAATTTTATTGACATTTTTGTTGTTTTCAGCCATTTTTGACACTTTTCACAATTTTTTTGGTCACATTTGAATCATTTTTTGAAACTAACTATTGCCCAAGTTTTGCCATTTACTTTCACTTTGGCCATTTTTACCAGCTTTCACTGTTTTCGTCACTATCTTCACAATTTTTGCGACTTTTTTGATTTTTCTAGAATTTCCTCCAAAATTTTCTTGCTAATTTTTTTCACTTTTAGACTCTTTCTTTTGCCACTTTTGGTCCATTTTTTGATTCCTTCTCACTATTTTCCTTGTCCCTCCCAATTTTCTTGACATATATTTGTTGATTTTGCCCATTTTTGCCACTTTTAGACCATTTTTTTGCAACAAACTGACTATTTTTCAAGGTTAATCCCAATTTTCTTGCCATTTACTTTGACTTTGGCCATTTTTTTACCACTTTTCATGTTTTTCGTAACTTTTTTCACCATCTTATAATCCATTTTGATTTTTTTTTAATTTGCTTACCACTTTTTGTTGCTTTTTGGCTGTTTTTGTCACTTTTCACTCTTTTTTGCCACTTTTGGTCCATTTTTTGATTCCCTCTCACTTTTCCAAGTTCACTCCCAATTTTCTTGCCAGTTTTTTGTTGTTTTTACCCATTTTTGACACTTTTCACTAATTTTTTTTTTATCACTTTTGAACAGAAATGTTGCAAATTACTATTTTCCAAGTTTTGCCATTTACTTGTAATTTGACCAATTTTACCGATTTTCTGTGTTTTACATGACTTTTTTCTCCATTTTTGCTACTTCTTGATTTTTTTAGAGTTTCCTCCAAACTTTTCTTGTAATTTTATTTTTTTGCTTTTTGGCCATTTTAGTCACTTTCGCTCTTTTATTTTTTTGCCACTTTTGGACCATTTTTTTTTCAACAAACTAACAGTTAGCCAAGTTGACTTTGGTCATTTTTACCAGTTTTCACTGTTTTCGTCACTTTCTTCACCATTTTTGCGACTTTTTAAATTTTTCTAGAATTTCCTCCAAAATTTTCTTGCTAATTTTTGTCACCTTTAGACTCTTTCTTTTGCCACTTTCAGTCCATTTTTGGATTCAATCTCACTTTTTTTCCATGTTCACCCCCAATTTTCTTGCCAGTTTTCATTGTTTTTGCCCATTTTTGACACTTTTCACACATTTTTTGTATCACTTTTGAACCAAATTTTGCAACAAACTGACTATTTTCCAAGTATAATCCCAATTTTCTCACCATTTTTGTTGCCTTTGGACATTTTTACCACTTTCCCTTGTTTTTACATGACTTTTTTCCACCACTTTTGCTACTTTTTGATCTTTATTTTTTTTTGTTTAAAGATATTTTTTGGGCTTTTCTGCCTTTAATTGAATAGAGGAGGACAGTGGATAGAGCAGGAAAGGGGGAGAGAGTGGGAAACAGGCCACAGGCGGGAATCGAACCCGGGCCACCCGCTTGAGAGCAAGCTTCATGGTGCGCGGCCATACCTGCCATACCCACTAGGCCCCTACTTTTTGATCTTTTTATATAGATAGATTGATACCTATATTGATCCCGAGGACAATTCATAAATTCAAATTTTATGGCTAATTTTTTTGCTTCTTGGCCATTTTTGTCACTTTTACACCCTTTTTTTGCTACTTTTTGAGTATTTCCAGTTTTTATACAAATTTAAATGTCAATTTTTGTTGCCTTTTTGGCAATTTTTACTACCTCAAACTAAGCTTTATTGCTTTTTTTTTGCCTCTTTTACCACTTAAGTTGTTTCTTTTGTAAAAGTAGTTTTTAACAGTTTGTCTCTTTGGTTGAGCAGGGTTGAGTAACTCTGGTATAAAAAGAAATGTAGCTGATATTTTGACACATTTCATGTTGTAGAAATATTGCATTGTCTGTGATTAGAATATTGCAACAGGACATTTTGCAATTTAACCTAATTTGTGATTAATTTCCTTCTGTCTTGACGCAGATTTTAGTGTTTTCAGTCAGAGGTGGACTGTAAATGAAGGACTGGGTTTTTCTTATTTCCCATTTTGTGGGTGAATAAAAACTCTAGACACCGAAGATTACACAAAAAAATACTGAAAAAAAGAGAGATATGACCCCTTGAAAAGTTTTTTTTTTTGGCCAACCATGGCCCTTATTTATCAACCATGCAAAAGTGCTCCACTCACTCCTCAATCTATGACGTTTTCAGGCTGCTGTAGCGACAGAAACAGAAGCTGAATCCGGTGTTGATTTTAAAACCAAACGTTTAACTTTCTGACAATAATAATCCCTTTTTAAATCAGAGATTTGAGTAAATACAAAAGACAGGAGGCCGCTCGGGGTTTGAAAAGCATAATTAAGTTACGAGAGAACAAATCAATAAATCTTTTCGTGGCTCTGGTTCTGCTTGAATCAAATCAACGGGCGAGGAATCCACGGGCGAATAAATCAGATTGTTTTTCCTGTGAAGGTAACGTGTCCTCGACGCTCCGCTCGTCTGTTTAATAACAGAGTTTTTCCTGAGAGACTGTTTCCTTTCCTCGCTGCTGCTGCTGCTGGACTTTGAGAGCACACACACACACACACACACACACACACACACACACTCTCACACACACACACTCTGCTGCAGAAATAGATAAACTATTTTTACAGATCCTGCTGAGATCAGTCAGGAGTCCATTTAGAGCTCAGCAGAAGCAAAACATGCAAACTTCTCCCCCCTTTTCCTCCCCCTTTTCCTCCCCTCCCCCACCTTCCACTTCCATTATACTGTACTCCTCTTTTTCGCACATAAATAATGATCCATTTCTCTTCATTTCCATCCCAAAGGCAGCAGACGTGTAGAGGTGAGCGCCTGAATTTCACATAACAATAAATGCATAATTAACCTTGAGGGAGGAGATCTTCCCAACACCCTTCTTACTCCCCCTCTTCCTCCCCTCCTCCCCCTTTTCTTTGCACAAAACCTGGCTGAAGCCTGCAAGCAAATATGAAGCATGGAAAAAAAAATCTGAATTTACATGCATGAAAGTTAACATTTGCATATTCTGCAGGCTGCTCCTGACAATCCCCGCTCTCTGTGCAAAAGCAGTGTTCACATCCCGAGCTTTACTTTTGGATAATCTGAGTAATAATTAAAGAAGAAGAAGAAGAAGAAGAATGGTCCGTGTGTTTTAAGCCAACAGATTCTAATCAGAGCTAATGGGGGCGAATTAGTCCTGATTCTCCCTCCGTCTTATCCAGTCATTACGCGCTGGCACGGAGACGAACAGCACACGAGGGGAGAAGCCAAGTCAATTCCAGCAATTACCCTCCTCCATTTTAACCAAACAGGCCTCAACGACTTCAGGGAGATGCTGACACTCGGACGCTCATAGATGCAGTTATGTTATCACTTTATAGCTTAGTGTGTTAATGAAAGATGTTTTGCCTTCTTCATTCATAGACTACCAGTTTTAAAACTTCCCACTTTATTTCGTCATTTGTTTTTCACCATTTCTGCTACTTTTTGATTTTTTCTAGAACAGTGATTCCCAACACGTGGTCTGCGGCCCGCCGGCGGGCCACAGAGGTCTCCCAAGTGGGCCGCGAAATCATATTCTAAAACTATTCCAAAATCGTATGGTTTTGACACTTTCATTAATTTGTTATCACTTTTGAACCATTTTTTTTGCAACAAACTGACTATTTACAAAGATAATCCCAATTTTCTCACCAATTTTGTTGACTTTGGCCATTTTTACCACTTTTCACTTGTTTTTACGTGACTTTTTTCCACCATTTTTGCTACTTTTTATTATTTTTTTAAGATAGATAGATAGATAAATAGAAAGGGAAATTAACAAACTCATCTTAGTTTCCTCTAAATTCTCTTGCTAACTTTTGTTGCTTCTGGGCCATTTTTGTCACTTTCAGACCATTTTTACGACTTTTCTAGTATTTCCAGGTTTTATCCAAATTTAAATGTCAACTTTTTGTTGCTTTTTTTGTCAATTTTTAACAGCCTCAAACTTAGTTTTATTGTTTTTTTGCCTCTTTTACCACTTAAGTTGCTTCTTTTTGTAAAGGTAGTTTAATGCAACAGGACATTTTGCGATTTAATCTTATTTGCGACTAATTGCCTATGGTCTTAACGCTGATTTAAGTGTTTTCAGATATATATATATGACTGGGACTTGATTAAAAAAGATTCACCTATTAATCAGAGACTTTGTAGTTAATTAATCTCGATTAATCGCATTTAAATCGCATATCAATATTTGACCTGAGAACATTAAGAATCATTATTTCAAAATGGAATAAAAGTGAATCAATGAATAGTGAACTGAATGAAAACCTTGTTTATTTTTTTTCAAGTTGGTACTTAACCAAGACCAACAGTTCAGAGCATTTTCATGCCACAAAGTGCAGCAGTCTTAGGAAAGAACAATACAGAATCAATTTCAGAAATTCAGGTAGCGTCGGCTAGAATGGAAGCTTTTTATACATATAATTAAACAACGCTTCGCTACGGTAGACAGTTCTTAAACTCCTCAAGTAGTATTAACTCGTTTGTATGCTTTTATTTTGAAATGTATGCTTCAACGTGTAAAAGTCCCGGCCCTAATAAAAATAAAAACACTTACACTATTCTAGAAATTCTTTAAGGGGGCCGCCATGTCTACACAAAAAAAAAAGCTGTTTATGAGTAGTTTGTCCTCGTAAGTATACAAAAACAAACACAGTAGTAGACGGGTGTATCTTGGCCCATCATCTAAAGCAGGCTCTGGCAGGAAGCAGCACTGTGGTGAATTCATTATGCAAATCATCTCCGTCGGGAATCTGTTGGCGTCACATGACCAAACTTGTGATGTTGCTTTAAAACAAAAAAAGCTCTTCACGTGAAAAGCTGAATGCATCACACACACACACACATACACACACACACACTCTGAGACTGTGGGAATTTACAGCAGAAACACGACTGAACAAGCCCTTCCTCCCCCTTGAGACTGACCCTGAGGCTTCATACACAAACACCGACTCTAAACACCATAAATATGTATACGCTGCTGAATTATGTTCTTTATGTGTAAATTTAACCTTCAGGCTTACCTTGTCGGAGAGAAGATTTATTATCCTCACTTCAAAGAACATGTCGCACAATTTAAGGTTAAATTAGATGATTTTGCATGTAAACATACACAAAAAGTTGATTATTTTTATTTTAAGATAGTGGCTTTTAAACCAAAATTTGACTTCAGAATGCGAAACTGTGTTAGAAAGTTTAGATTTTTCACATTTCAGTCTCTTGCAGTTTCCATGCCAGGAGAGCTTGTGATAGACAACAAGCGCCCCCTGCTTAACTGGCCAATAATGAACAGTCGTCTTGTGTAATTGCTCTATTAGAGGGTTGATTATTGGCTAACAGGCCTGTCACTCACTCGTAATGTAGCCAAACACTTTATCAGTCACATCTGTAGCCATTTAGCTCATTGGTGAGACCTTTTCATTGCTGTGCTTATTCATTTACATTCATGTTGCGCAACAGACGAGGTAGAATCCATGACTGGGAACTACAATTTCATGACTTTTTGATTGAATCTTTCCACAGAGAGAGCAAAGCTGACTGAATTTTGATCTTGTGTTTCTTCAGTTATAAGATTTAAAAGTTAAGTCTAGTTGGAAAAGTTTGGTGACACAAACTGATTTTATCTGCAAACGACTCATTTCTTAACTTCTGACCTCAGAGGGAGTTTCTCTTTCTGTTACAGGCCAAAGTTTGTTAGAGAAGTTTATCAAAAGCATCACATTTCTGACCGAGCTGCTGCATCACTTATCAGACCAGAACAGTTTTCATTCTACGTGTGTGTTTGCATGTGTGTGTGTGTGTGTGTGTGTGTGTTATCACTGCTAAGACACACTCAGCTAGAAAGGGAGTCACATGCAAGACGAGGCAAGCCATGACGACTGAGCTGTGAGGTCACTTCCAGCGGAGAAAAGAGGAAGAGGAAGAGGAGGAAGCAGAGTGTGCATGCAGCTCTGAATGTGTGTGTGTATGTGTGTGTGTGTGTGTGTGTGTGTGTGTGTGTGTTAGCCACTAAGTGAGCCAGAGCAGGCGAGTTAGTCAGACGCTCTGTTAGAGCTGCTTACCTTTTCTTAGGTAAACGTTATCTGAGAAACAAAAAGGAAACAGATGTAAGAACGCAAAAATACACACTTTTTATCCTCTTATTAAATTCCAGCTGTCTAAAAAACACACACACACACACACACACACACACAAACACACACTAAAAACACTACTAAACATGATGCAAAGCCATGAAACTGAGCTAAAAACTGACGGTAACTTGCAGAAGCTTCAAGAGAAATCAGACTTTTCAGTTTATAAACATGCAAACATGCCATCTATCAGTTATTATTATCAGTATTAAATCATCATTATTTTAAGAAAGATTAATAAATGTAATATATGAACTTTCTGCTGTTGTTAAAAAGTAAGTTTTTAGTTTCTGTGCAATTAAATGAAAGTTTCATGGATGGAAAAAAGATTTGAAGTTCTGTGAGTCCAGTAGGATTTGGCTGCTCGGTGGAAAAGCTTTGACTTTTTGTTCGTGTTAATGAGCTCAGGGAGGCTCCACACTCCTCAATCAGCCAACGTGTGAATCATATTCGAGCAGCAGAAGTAAGAAAGTGAAGACAGTATTTTTAACTTTATTCTTTACTGTCATTAGATGGTCAAAATAAAACTTTTAAGAACAGAAAACCAACATACAATAACCAGTGCAGCTCAGCTCACAGCCTCAACTGTAATACGTCATTTATTGAGAAACAGGGAACCTGAAGACTTTATCCACTAATAACCATCTTACATATAAAAATTTGTAACACAATTGAACTTTAATAAGGAGAAAATCTACAAACCATCTCATTCTAGCTCAGCTCACAGCCTCAACTGGAATATGGCGTTTATCGAGGAACAGAGAAACACTGATGACTTTGTTTCCTCTTATAACTTTCATACTTATTAACACCTGTGACAATATTGAACTTTTAAGAACCAAAAACCAGCAAACGATACTCACAGCAGCTCAGCTCACAGCCTCAATATGAAGTTAACCATTGAAAGACAGAGAAACACTGATAGTTTTGTTTCCCCTAATAACCGTCTTACATATAAAAACCTGTGACAAAATGAAACTTTAAAATACAGAAATTCTACAAACCATCTCACTGCAGCTCAGCTCACAGCCTCAACTGGAATATGTATGGATGTAGTTTATCGAGGAACAGAGAAACACTGATGACTTTGTTTCCCTTTTATAACCTTCATACTTATTAAAACCTGTGACAATATTGAACTTTTAAGAACCAAAAACCAACAAACTATAATCACAGCAGCTCAGCTCACAGCCTCAATATGAAGTTAACCATTGAACGACAGAGAAACACTGATAGTTTTGTTCCCTCTAATAACCTTTAACGCATGTGACAAAATCTACACTTCCAGCGCAAAAACCTACAAACAAGTTCAAAGAAGCTCAGCGCACAGCCTCAATTGCAGTATGGCGTTTATCAAGCAACAGAAACACTGATGACTTTGTTTACTTTCATAACCTTCTTACACATAAAAACCTGTGACAAAATTAACACTTCAAGAGCTAAAACCTACAAATCATCTAACTGCCGCTCAGCTCACAGCCTCAACTGAATTATGCAGTTTAACATCAAGTGACAGAAAAACACTAATTACTTTGTTTACATTCAAAAACTTCCTAAACATAAAAACATGTGACACAATTAATACTTTAAGAGCTCAAAAAACAACAACAAACAAGCTAATGGCTCAGCTCACGGCCCCAACTGAAATATGTAGCTGACAACAAGCAACGGAACTACATTCATGACTTTCTAACCTTCTTACTAATAACAACCTGTGACAAAAGTTACCTCAAGAACTAAAACTTACTAGCAAGCTTGCAGCAGCTCAGCTCACAGTCTCAAAGGAAATATGTGGGTTGTCAAGCATTAGAGACAGTCATGATTTTGTTTCCGATTTTACCTTTTTACCCATAAAAACGTTTAACACAATAAATACTTCAAGAGCTTAAACCTACTATCAAGATCACTGCAGCTCAGCTCACAGACCCAACTGGAAAATGTGGTTTATTGAGCAACAGAGAAACAATTATGATTTTGTTTCCTCTTATAACCATCTTACACATAAAACCTGTGACAACATTAAACTTTTAAGAACCTACAAACCATATCACTGTAGCTCAGCTCACAGCCTCAACTTGATTATATTGGTGACTTTGTTTCCTCTTACAATCTTATATTACAAAAACTTGTGACAAAATTAACACTTCAAGAGCTATAACTTACAAACGAACTTACAGCAGCTCAGCTCACAGCCTCAACTGTAATATACTGGAATATGTAGTTTATCAAGCAACAGGGCAATGTTGATGACTTTGTTTCCTCTTACACATAAAAACCTATGACAAAATTAACATTTAAAGAATAAAGACCTACAACAAGCTCACAGCAGCTCAGCTCACAGCCTCAACAGGAATATGTAGTTTACCATCCGGCAACAGAGAAACACTATTGACTTTGCCTGCTCTTATAAACGTCTTACACTTAAAAAACTGAGACAAAATTAACATTTAAAGAATAAAAACCTACAATAAGCAAGCAGCAGCTCAGCTCACAGCCCATGTTGATGGATGGTATAGCATGGATAGTAGAGGTATATGGGGAAATGCTGATTTTCAGAAGAAATCTGAATTAAAACTCTTTACTCCTGAGCCAAAATCGATTAATTTCTTCACGCTTTTATAATTTCCACAAAAGTTTTCGTCAAAATGTTTCTGCTTTATCTGTTTCAGCTTCTTAAAGACGCAAGTTTTCTTGATTTATTGGTTGAAAATAAATAAAATCAGCAAAAACTAGCTGCTCCACAGAACGAGTAAGAGTTGGAAAAAACGCCTATGAATTGAAACATCTGCCACAAACTGAGAAAAGAGGAAGTGGTCGAGTGAGACGGACTCTCAGTGTGAAGGAGAGGAAACCCGAGTCAGGTGGAAACGCAACCAGGTCGTCTCCCCAACAACGGAGGCGCACGCCATCCATCAGCCGGGGAAATAAACGGTCTGAACGAGTCTGAGGAGGGTGAGTCATTTATCCGAGGGAGAGAAATGTCGACGGCGTGAAAGGTTCAGGGGAAGATGTGAGACTCATGAAAGAAGAGAGAAAGTAGAAGAACGGGGACTTTTTTCTTTTTTCGTTTTTTAAGAAGAGATCATGTGAAAGAGAAGCTCTCAGAGATGAACAACAGAATCACAGCTCTTTAGAAAAACCAGTCCTGTGAGTGTTAACACCAGAATAAACGAAGAGATTCAACCTTTTTGTGCAGATCTCATATTGTTTGATTTCATTCAATTTAAAAAGGGAAAGGCCAACGAAATAAAAGAGACATGAACGATTAAAACTTGACTTTATGAGTTCAAATTTTGCAGGAAAAACTTTAAGTATCACAATCACAACTTTAAGGATGGATGCTGATAAGATTTTATTGTTACTAATACCCTTTAATTTACTTACAAAAAGTAGCTTTACAGGTCTTCTGTTAACATTCTATTCAGCTTATAAGTAAATAAATATGAACTTGGTCACTGGAGTTAGATATTTATGAACTTAAATACATAAAAATAAGCACAAATAACACATTAGGTGACGTCAATATATTGTTTTGTTGTATGGTATTTGCTGAAGTCGCCGCCTGGCAATACTCTGAGTTATTTGGAACCTTGTGCTTGCCGTAGTTATGCTGAAATCAGCAATGAACCTGCTTTTTTAAAGCATTGTTCACAAAAAGTTACTGTTATGTTTCTATGATGAAACTTGAAATTCTGTTTGAAAACCCAAGTTATATCAATGTAGGCTAACTGCTAGCATATCAATGTTATTTCCCATATAAATTAGCATCAAGCTACCACTATGCTTTCTATATAATTTGTGGTTCATTAGGAGACTTTTTTTTTTTTTTGCTGCAATGAAAACAACTCAAAGAAAATGAAAAGAAAAGAGGAATGACATGAAATTTTCACAGTGAATAACGACTAAAAAGAGTTTTGAAGGAAATACTAGTTTCGGAAAACATGATTTCAACTTGATTTTTTGAACTTTTGTTTTAGATTAAGAGTTAATTTTGAAGTAACGAGTAACAAGAATGGCACGGGAAAATGTAGGAGAGTAAAAGTACACGCTTTGTTTAGGACAGTGATTCCCAACCTGTAGCGAGTGGCCCTCTAGTGGGCCGTGAAGGTATTGCAAGTGGCCGCCAAAATATTTCCAAATAATGATGATTTTAGTGGAGAGTAATTATATAAATATACAAGATACGAATAATTAAAAAAAGGTAGAAATATACAGAATAATGTTTTAATTGTTAAAATTCAGTTACAGAGTCCGTTAGGAAATTAAAAATATTTACAGATTAAAAATGTTCACCCAATAAGTAACATGACCCGACTTAAACTTAACAACAACGCAATATGTAATAAAAATATGTCATAAAAACCCCAAATGTAATAACTTGTCAAAAATGTAACAAAATTGACTCAAACTGTAACAAATTGTTACATTATGGGCAAAAAGTTGATTTGTTTTGGGCTCAGAATTTGTTAAATTATTGACCAGTTATTATATTTAGGTTTGTTTTTTTTTTTTTTTTTACAGTTTTTGTGACTTAAAGTGGGCCCTGAGTTGGAAAAGGTTGGGAACCACTGGTCTAGAAAATGTAGTGGAGTAAAAGTTTTCAGAAATCTAAATAATGAAGTAAAGTACAGATATGAGGAAAAATCTACTTAAGTATAGTAAGAAAATATTTGTGCTTTGTTACATTAAAGCAGCGCTTGTTGATGATGTTGTTTACATCGAGTGCTTGTGCCGGTGTTTGTTCCTACCTTCAGGGGGCATGAGGGTCTTGTTGTTCTGCGTGCACCATCCCACCGGGTGCAGCTCGGCGGTCATGACATCACACCAGAAGTCGGCCTTGCGGTCGTCCCCGTAGCCGCTGAAGCGCAGCAGCAGCAGCTGGCCGCACGTGGTGATGATGGTGGCCACCCAGTACGTGTCCGGGCTGTTTTTATTGGCCACCTCCAGTTTCATGCCTGGCTGGAAGCTGCTCTGAAGACTGATCTCCACCTGAGAGAGAAAAACAAATTTAAAGATTTAATCTGCTGTTTTACGCACAAGAAACTTGCCTTTCAAAATAAAAGTCCGCATGTCAGAGGAGACTCTAATTACTGAGTTCAGCTGTTTGCCGACAGGTGCGAAAATCCCAAACAAGGATTAAGAGCAGGTCGAGGCTCAGAGACCAGAGCAGGAGGTCATGTTTAAAGTTTGAGAGAAAGGATTGGAGTCTAGAGTTTGGTTTTCAAACGACGAGTCCTCTTAAAGTCAAAGGCATTCGAAGCTTTTGAGGCTTTTACTTTGATGCCAAGTTTTTTCCAGCACAGACTCCTGACCTCCACGCCGTCGAACACCTTTGGGAGGAATTAGATCACCAATCTCGCTAAAGCTCTTTTGGCTCAACGCGACTCTCTGAAGCTTTCCAAGAAGCGTAGCTGCTGCCGCTCGGTGAGAGGGGCTCTTACTCCGTTTTAATGCTCGTGGTTTTGGAGAAATCCTCTAAAAAGCTTTCCACGAACGAGACGTCCATTAAGCTCATGTTGAGCTCGACTGTGTGGGCCAAGAGCCACTGAGTTCAGGAAAAACTGAAACTCTTATTCTCCTCTTTTCAAGCTTCACTGTCCTGTTGAAAAACTCTTCATAGATGCAAAAACTGTTGAGCAAACTCTCTTTTAATTCACAAAATCAGCAACATTGTTCCCCAAACTTCTTTGAGGTGTTTAACGTAACAAAAAGTGCAAAACTTTTTCAAACAATTTGCCTGTAACTCTTAAAAAAACAGTAGAAAGTAGAAAAACACTACAAATGAAAAGGTTAAGTGTAAAAATGTTCGATCTTCGACAACAGTTTTCAGAATAACGCTGAAAACGTTTCAAGGTGTTGAGAACAAGTCTAATTTCTTTTTTTAAAAAGTGGAAATTTCTTAAATGAAGGAAAAAAGTACAACTTTTTATTTTTTAGTTGAAGTTTAAAGGAGAGATCCATAATGCCAAAATTTTAAGAAAAACAGCTATTGTTAAATTTCACAACTTGAGTCTAAATCTAAAAAAAAAAAGTTTGAATTTTTAAATAACAATAAAAAAAAACATCTGTGTCAGGAAATAAAACGTGAAATTCATGATAAAACAGTTTCACAACTGAAATAAAAGTGTTCAGAGAAATCTAAATTTTTGAGGCAAGAAAGTTTAAATTTCAAAAACAAAATAAGTCATTTTAGAATAATATTGAAATTTTATGTAAAAAGTAGCGAAATGGTTTTTACTCTTCAAAAAAATGCTGAAAAATAGCCAATTTTTTTAGAATAGGGCTAAAAGTGAAATTACAAAAAGTTGGATCTTAAGAAGAAATTTAAAAAAAAACAACACTTTAAGAAAAAACTGAAACACTTTGAAACAATATTGAAAAAAAAAAAAAAATTTGATAAAATTCCGAATAGAGTAAAAAAAAAAAAAGACTCAATTGGAGGTGAAAATACAAAAAAAAGTTGAATTTCATGAGCAGCGTCAAAATCTTGAGAATGAGATGAAAGCAATCGAACGATTTATGTCTAAATTTAGAGAAATTAGTTGAAATTTAAGGAAAAATATTAAAAATTAAAAGCAATTCTTTGGGAAAAGATCACGACTCAAAATGTAATGTGAGGAATAAAGTTGAAATTCAATGAAAGCTGTCAAGTTTTAGGAAAAAAAATTTAAATTAAATTTAATGAAAAGTCAAACTTCTAGTTAAAGTTAAACCAAGACATGTCAGTGTTTTAAATATGTCACCGACTCAGCGTGTCAGCGTTTTATTCTTTTTATTTCCAGGATAAAACTCGTGTTTGCTGCAGTGGTGACGTTCAAACTGCTCTTGTCTCTTTAGCTTTGAAGCTTGAAAAGAATTCCTTATTGAATTGGAAATGACTTAAAATTCAATAAGAAAGCACAGAGCTGATAATAAACAGGCAAAAAAAAAAAGCCTGAGCTCTTGAACAGCAGCCTCTCCGTCTGTCCTTGTGCAGAGAGAAGCGATAAATCTGCGCAGCAGTGAATGCAGCACAGCATAATGCATTTCCACCAATAGCCAAAGGCTGCTTCACAATCTTTGAGAACACTACAAGCCCAACAGGATGTTCGCAGCATTCAACAGTCGCACAAACGCACACACTCACGAGTGAATGGAAAAAGCCAACATCTTAGAAATAAACACAATACAAACGGCCCCGTGACTTCCTGCTACAACAATGCCAACGTGCTGTATCACTCTGTTCGGCTTACGTAACGGAGAGCTACAGGCAAACACTGACTCTGTGTGTGTGTGTGTGTGTGTGTGTGTGTGTGTGTGTGGGCCCAGGAGAAATCACTGTTTCAATTTGTCCACACACACACACACAGAGGCAGAGATGAGGGCTGCTCTTTACTGAATCACATTTTTCTGGGGGAATTCATGGTCTGATTCCCGGTGACTCAATCCACGCTCAAACAAGCGCACGCAGTTTGTCCGACATCAGAGAAACACACTCGCTCTCATCCAGATTCATCGCTGCCAGTGATGTAAGAAACCCAAAGGCCCCCACACACTTCTTTAAATCTTAAGTCGGACACGCCTCCACCTCTGCGGCGCGGCGGCTGAGCGCGGTGAGACTCAGCCGCTCTGTCAGCTGAGATGGATAAAGACCTCACATCCAGGACGACCGCCGCTCGCCCATCTGGCGCCGCGCTGTGATGTAACAGGCCGACGCGTGCGGAGGAGCTTTTAATATCATCAGATGTGAGCAGGGAAATCTGAAAACTTTTGGGGACGCACACAAGACAAGATGCTTTCCCTTATTATTGACATTAAAGCAACAGACTAAACCTCTATGTATCTATCTGTTAAAGAAAACCCTGAATCTGTCTGTAAACTGACACTCAAGATACTTTCAAAGAGCAGGGCCTAGAATATTAAGGTCTGACCGTAGCTCCGGCCTCTGGGGGGGCTGATCAATCAGAGGAAAGGGGGCAAAAATGATGCATTTCAGGTCAAAACTGAAATATAGATTTTCTTGAATAATAGTGTAAGAAATTTTTTGAGCTTCTAATGAAGTCAGGCTACTACGGCGGCACTAGAAAGACAATTTAAAGGGACAGTGGAGGCTTTCTGAGGGATATTGAAAATGTCTCACTTTTTAATAAAAACCGTATCGTAATCTACAACCTGAAAAACACCAACTCAAGGCTAAAACACAGGCTAAAGGCTAAAACACAGGCTAAAGGCTAAAACACAAACTAATGGCTAAAACACAAACTAAAGGCTAAAACACGAGCTAAAGGCTAAAATAGTGGGCTAGAGGCTAGAACACAGGCTAAAGGCTAAAACACAGGCTAAAGGCTAAAACACAGGCTAAAGGCTAGAACACAGACTAGGGATGAAAACATGGGCTAAAGGCTAAAAATAAACATTGGCTAAAGGCTAAAACACAGGCTAAAGGCTAGAACACGAGCTAAAGGCTAAAACACAGGCTTAAGTCTAAAATACAAGCCAAACATTCAAACACAGGCTAAAGGCTAAAACACAAACTAAAGGCTAAAACACAAAAACAAGGCTAAAATAGTGGGCTAAATGCTTAAACATTGGCTTAAGGCTAAAAATAGACATTGGCTTAAGGCTAAAACACAGGCTAAAGGCTAAAACACAGGCTAATTGCTTGCAACAAGTAAAATAAACCTCCCAGAAATTGGCTTTCTTCGTTTCTTGAAATTAGAATACTGCTGTCATCAAGTAACTTTTTTTTCCTCAATAGTGCAAGCACTTCAGACGTCATTTTTGTCTTTAAATAACTGAAAATAAGATATTTTTTTGGACTGGTCTGGTTAATGTAAAAGCAGATGTGCTTCTTTTTTTAAAACTGTTGAATTTGTACCTCTGACATTTATTTAGAGATCTAGTATCCAGTGACTTTCATATTTATTTACTTTAAACTCAATAAATTGTTAAAAACAGCTTGTAAAGTCAATTTTTTGTGCACAGAAAGGAGGAATTGTTGAAGGGATCAATAAGAATCTGATCGATATGGATAAATATCAATACCCATCATTAGGCATTTTTCTAGATGTAAGACTTTTTCAATATCACTTAGAAAGTCCTCACTATCCCTTTAATTGTGTAGAAAAATTAACTGTCTGCAGAAAACTGTCGCCTAGTTTAGAGTTCGTCAAGCATCCACTTCATTGTTGGATCAAACCTTTGCGAATTAATAATGTGGCGTTCAATGACCCTTGTTCTACTTCTTCTCTAATAATTTGTTGCACGCAGCCAAACAGGAGCCTCATTGATCACGAGAGCCGTCAATCATGATGTCATGGCTCTTTTTATAGCTCAGCTTTAAAGCTTCACTTTTAAGGAGCGGTTGTAACGTCTTTCTTTTCATTCACACTGTGATTAATATATATATCCGACATAATAGAGTAACAATGGAGGCGTTTAGAGTGATAGTTAGGAAGTCATCAGAAATTCAACGTACTCGTTTAATCCCAGCAGCACAACTGGATTATCTTGTTATTGTGTGTGAGCGGCAGCTGATGCTTTAATGATGAGTTCAACCACATCAACCCCGCCCTGTGTGAGAGCGCCGACACAGAAAAGATGTCGAATATTAACTTCAGTGTTTACATTTCTGTTTCTTTGTGAGGACACTTTTCCTGAAAGCAGTAATAGAAAAATAGAAAACTCCTCCATTATTCAGGCTGTCACTGTTCTTACGCTTTAATAACCGACTTCAACGCCGCTTTAAAAGCTGCCCGACGACGTGCGTCACAGAGAAACGGAGCCAAAGCGAGCAGCTCGGTGAAATATGTCCTTAAAGGATTTCTGCAGATGCTCTTTACCCGGAGGCTGTGTTTAAAGGATCAAAGAGATCACTCACATGTCTGAAGGTGGTGTGAGGGGCGGCGTTGGCCCCCGTCTCTTCCATGTACTCCTCCCAGTTAAACTCCGCCTCCTCCTCCATGGAACCTGCGTCTGAATTCGGCAGAAAAAAAACACACGTTAAGGATAAAACGGCGATTGAATCCTCTCTGTCAAAGCAAATCAGGGATGTTGAGGGAATTGTTCACTTTGTCTGCATAAACCAGTTTATACGAGGTTAAATCTGCATGTTTTTGTCTGTTTGTGTGCATAAAAGCTTTTCAAAGATCTGCAGTTTTAAAGTCGTTTCAATTCTGTGCTTCGTTGAAACTTATGAACATGTAAAGAGAAGCAAACAGACGGGATTTCCCTTCAAACATCAGGAACTTTATCTGTGGTTCTGTTGCAATATTCTAATCAGAATACCAGATTAACTTCTCTGCAGCAGTTGTTTTATGCTCTACACCAGTGTTGCTCAACCAATGAGCCAAAATAAGTGGCGAAAATGACAAGAAGCAGCAAGAACAATAAGTTTAAGGTGGCAAAAAATAATCAAGAATCAGCTTAATATGGCAAAAAATGGAAGAAAACTTGAGAAATGCTCAGAAAGAAGCAAAAAAATAGGTGGGGAAAAAGTGAAAAGTGACTAAAATGGACAAAAACCAACAAAGATTGGCAAGAAACTTCAGAGAAAACTTGGGAAATAGTTGGAAAGCATCAACAGTTGGGAAAAAGTGACAAAATAAGAAAAGGAAAATGTAAAAATAACCAAAGGCAACAAAAATATGGCAACAAAGTTGGGTTTAAACCAACAGAATAACCAGAAAGTAGCAAAAAAAAAAGCCCCAAAGTGGTGAAAAAGAGCGAAAATTGACTAAAATGGACAAAAACCAACAAAGATTGGCAAGAAAATTCTGAGAAAACTTGGGAAATGTTCAGAAAGGAAGAAAAAAAATGGGGAAAAAGTGACAAAAAAATTAAAGAAGCCAAAGGCAGTGGAAAAATATGTCAAAAAAAGTTGAGTTTAAACTAAAAGAATAATCAGAAAGTGGTAACAATGGTCCAAAAGTGGTGGGTAAAAAAAGTGTAAAAAAAACCAACAAAGATCAGCAAGAAAAGTGACAAAAAAAGTAAAATTAACCAAAGGCAACGAAGAAATGGCAAGAAAGTTGGGTTTAAACCAACAGAATAACCAGAGAGTAGCAAAAAATGGCCCTAAAGTGGTTGAAAAAGAGTGAAAATTGACTAAAATGGACAAAAACCAACAAACATTGGCAAGAAAATTCTGAGAAAACTTGGGAAGTAGTAAAAAAGGAGCAACAATGGGGGAAAGTGACCAAAAAAAATTAAAGATAACCAAAGGCAGTGGAAAAAAATGGCAAGAAAGTTGGGTTTAATCAGAAATTAGCAAAGAAAAATGGTTCAAAATTGGTGGGGAAAAAGGAAAAGGGACTAAAATTGGCAAAAATCAGTCATGAGCAGCAAAAAGAATGTCAATGTTATTTCCAACAATGTGTTTGTTTAAAAACACAGGAGGAGGGACAAAGAAATAATTGCAGAAAATAATTGCAATCAGATTATTTTTGCAAATCGTTCATCCTCAGTTACAATTTACAAACTTTGAAAAATTTAATCAAAGCTGTAGCTTTGCTAAACAGCTGGGAGGGGCTTAAGTGTTGAAAGTTGGGAAACAAAGAGACAAGTGATGCACAAAAACAACAGTTCCCAAAAGGTGTGTTTTTTTCTTTTTGGAAGTTTAATGGTTTTAAAAAATCTGACACATATCAAAAAACGGTTAATTGAAAAAATAAATATACTTCAATGATATTATTCCCAACACTGCTCACTGTTATAGTATAGTTTCTCCCTCTAACATGGTTTATAAATGGATATAACTTAAATATTTGAGTTTTTCTGGCAAAGTTTCCTCCCTTAGTTTTTTAAAGCTGCAGAAAAGTGCCTCACCTGTTTTACTGGCGTATTAGTAACATCGTTAAAGACGTTTTTGTTGTCTAACAGCTTTCAGACGCCCTGAAGCTACTGTTAGTGAGCTGTGCCAGTAAAATAAAGTCACTTCAACAACCTGAATGTCATTAAAGCACCTCACCTGTGTTCACCTCCTCTTCTTTCCCGTTGGTGGAGTAGAGCGGCTTCATCGCCGTCAGCGCCAGCGGCTGATCCTGACTCTGCATTGTACACCTTAACCTTTGACCTCAGGTGAGTCAGCTCCCCTTCACTGCATCTTCCCTCCACAGCCCTGAGACACAAACACAAACAGTTATTCTGGGTCGCTGAAACGCCTCCTCTTTAGGAAAAAAAAAAACACAGACTTTTGGATTTAAAGTGAAAGATTTTGTTATTGCAGAGAAAACCTCCTCGCTCTTCAGAGAGAATTTCCCAGGAAAATTAATGTAACAGACAGGAAATGCTGCCCTTTGCAATTTCTGCTTCTTTAGAATTAACAGCAGAGGAAGTGGGTGGTTTGCATGAAATGAAACGTCCTTTAAAGGGTTGAAAGAAAAACTCCAGAGATCTTAACCAACAAACAACGACTCCACGGTTTCAGGGTGTAAGAAAATAAATCAAATCTCCAGTTTTCAGGCCTCACATTAATTTCCAGACGAGCAGAAAGCCTGTTATTGTGCGTAATTACAGACCAGCCTCTGCGCTCTGTAATATCAGGTTATACATATTGTCTGCTTTATTTGCAGCACAACTTCTTTAGATAACCAATCAGAGCCAAACAAAGAGGAGAAACTGGAAAAAAACAGAAGTGAAACGAGGAAACATGACCACAAATATCTGTTTATTCTGCATTATCCTGCACGTCTCAGCTCCGCCAATCAGAAACCTTACGCCAAAAAACAACCTGCAAACATTGGTTCCTTTTCAGAAGAAAACAAACAAACCAGAATTAATTTAACACAACTGCCAGTTAGTCCTGATCCCAATATGATGCATCAAATTATAACCGATCTTGGCATTTTTTGATCGACACGTTAGTTGTCATTGAGCGCAATTTGCCGCCAAATGCTTATGTGTTAAAAATTTGTTTGCAGCTTAAATTTCTTACCTTATTAGCAAAGTTTATCTCTGCATACTCAAATACCAGACTGAGACTCAGTAAAGGCAAAAATTTTAAAAATCAGATCAGTATTGACGTAAAAAGTGATAATAAGGACGTCCCAAAATGTTTTAGCCCATAGCCTGAGTTTTAGCCTTGGCCCGTATTTTAGCTTCTTGATTGTGTTTAAGCCCTTGGCCCATGTTTTAGCTTCTTGCTTGTGTTTTAGCCTTTAGCCCATGATGTAGCCTCTACCTTGTTTTTTAGCCTTTAGCCTGAGATTTAGCCTATAGCCGATGTTTAAGCCTAGAGCCCATGTTTTAGCCTTTAGCCCATATTTTAGCCTGTAGCCCATGTTTTAGCCTTTAGCCCATGTTTTAGCCTGTAGCCCATGTTTTAGCCTTTAGCCCATATTTTAGCCTTTAGCCCATGTTGTAGCCTTTGGCCCATATTTTAGCCTTTAGCCCATGTTGTAGCCTTTAGCCCATATTTTAGCCTTTAGCCCATATTTTAGCCTTTAGCCCATGTTGTAGCCTGTAGCCCATATTTTAGCCTTTAGCCCATGTTTAAGCCTTTAGCCCACATTTTAGCCTTTAGCCCATGTTTTAGCCTATAGCCCATATTTTAGTCTTTAGCCCATGTTTTAGCCTTTAGCCCATGTTTTAGCCTTTAGCCTATGTTTTAGCCTTTAGCTCATGTTTTAACCTTTAGCCATTGTTTTAGCCTTTGGCCCATGTTTTAGCCTTTGGCCCATGTTGTAGCCTCTAGCCCATGTTTTAGCCTTTAGCTCATGTTTTAACCTTTAGCCCATGTTTTAGCCTTTGGCCCATGTTTTAGCCTTTAGCCCATGTTTTAGCCTTTGGCCCATGTTTTAGCCTGTAGCCCATATTTTAGCCTTTAGCCCATGTTTTAGCCTTTAGCCTCTTGATGCTTCTGAACAAACAGTTCCCTCGCTTATTATCGGCCTGTTTGTAATCCCTTTGCTGGTCCCAAACATTAAACATTGACATAAAAAAACAAGAGTTGACAGGAAAGTTCATATAAAGTTCTAAACAAATTTATGTTGTAGTCATTATGTAAAAACCTGTCACTTGTTTGCAACTGTTCTTTTGCACTTGCATTTGTTGTTTATTCTTTATTTAAGAAAACAGCTTGAAGTGGAAAAATAGAATTGATATTATAAAATTGGGATCAAAAAAAGTATTTTTCAGGAACCAGTTCTAACAATTTCTGACTGATACACAAAACTAATAATCAGACAGGCATTTGTTTAGCATAACAACTCGCTTATCTCACATTTGCGCATAGTGGTGAAAAAATAGTCAGTTATCTTTTCAAATATTTGATCTTTTCATAAAGTGACAGACATGTATTCGTCATGAAAATCTGAAAAGCTGTTTTTCAGGTAGAGGGTTTTACTCATCTCTTATTTTTCTGTCACATTTTCGGCTTAAACTTTTAAACTCTTTTGAGACCAACCTTTTTTTTTTTTTGCAAATCCAACTAATATCTATGAGACTCATGTTTACAGAAGCACAGATTACTTTCTTTCTGTTTCATTGATCTTCAGTCATTGTGTAAAATACTTGAAACAGAAGTTCCTTTAGTTTCGTGCTGTGTAAAAAACGATAAACGTGTCGAAATGTTATGTGCTGCTGCGTTAAGACCTTAAGTATCTTTATTCCCCCTTCACTGTCAGATTTCTGGTCAAATATATGTTTAAAAGACCAAATAAACAGCATAAAATGTTTCCTTTCAACATATTTTCTGCATCATTTAACCTGATAAAAGGTTCAAGTCATCAGATTTATGGACTCGCTGAAATTCACTTCCACCACACAGTGTTTCTGAAACGTGGTTTCTGAGCTGAAACTGTTTTCTTTAGTTTTCTTTCAGGCTAAAACCACTAAGTCAGTTTGTTTTGGAGGAGAAGACGAGAGTTCAGTGAAGTTACAGACTGTGGAGCCAGTTTTTCTTCACAGCTCTGTAGTTTGATGCTTTTCCAAAACCAAAGACTCAAAGCTCGGTCAGCTAATTCTATTTAACTTCCTACAGATAATTACATTTTTTGGACTAATTCGACATAAAATGAGTCTTGTAGGGATTTTTTTGACAATGATTTTAATACCTCAGTTTAAAGGCACAGCTACAACAGCTGGTCAAAGGGGAATTAGGTCTAAAAACAACTTATCAAATGTCTTAATAACCATTTAAAGTGTCGTGATGTATTTGTTTTGAAAGTGAAAGTGAAAGTAGATCTGAGCTTCTTTCCTTTGTTGAAGATAACAACAATCAACAATCAAACTTTGTGAGTTTGTTGTATAGTTTAGTAGCCAGCTTCATTTAGCTCCTCACAGCTCGGTGCTCTGATACATGTCAGTAACGTTAGTGAATCCTGGTTGTGTCCTACCAGTGCTCATCTACCAACTCCAACCTCACCAAGCAGAGCAAACGTAACCTGGCTCTTCATTTTATTGATAGACTCTCAGGTTTGAACAGATCACTGCAGAATAACTGCTGCATGTGGACAGGAATCAACATTAGCACAAACACATTAGTGACTGTTTTAGCCTTTAGCTCATGTTTTGGTCTTTAGCTCGTGTTTTAACCACAGATTGTATAATAAGTGGACGTAACGACGTTCGGCTCAAACTGAAGCCTCCAGCAGATGCCCCGCCCCCTGGTGTCTGGCTGCAGTATAGGTCATAAGCCCCGCCCCCTGGTGTCTGGCTGCAGTATAGGTCATAAGCCCCGCCTCCCCATGTATTCCAGATATGAGCCGGGAAAACTTAAAAAAATTACGATACCTCGTAGAAACGTTTCTCTCATCTTTACACTAAGGTGGTATGACGATGTCATCTGGCTGCATGGTGTTCAGGTGTTTTTTTTCCTGAGAAGTTAGTTTCTCATTAGTTATTGGACGTTAAAAACCGCGATATAAGTTTCGTTTTACGATAGTTGACAGCTGCCGTTCGTGAGTAGTTTTTATCGGGGATATAAGAAACTCCGGGAAAGAGCCAAAAGGAGACTAAACCTTCTGAAGAAGAAGAAATAAATATTTTTATTTCTCTTTTTTACTTAGCTCCACCGGAAATTCTCTACTGTGCAGACTCTGGCTGCACAATGGCGGCTAGAGAAACGGGGTTTTTTGGCTTCAAAATCGTAGAACGGTGACAGGCGGAGCCACGCTGTCCATTCTATATACAGTCAATGGTTTTAGCATTTAACCTGTTTTTTAGCCTTTTGCCCAGGTTTTAGCCTTTAGCCTGTGTTTTAGTTTTTTGTCCATGCTTTAACCTTTTGCTTGTATTTTTGCTTTTTGCCTGTGTTTTAGCCTTTAAACCGTCTTTGACTCTCACCCCTTGTTTTAGCCTATTGCTGTGTTTTGGCCTTTAGTACTTGTCTTAGCATCTACCCACTATTTTAGCCTGTAACCCCTGTTTTAGCCTTTAGTCAGTTTTTTTAGCCTTTAACTTGTATTTTTGCCTTTTCCCTGTGTTTTAGCCTTTAACCGGTGTCTTTGCCTCTAGCTCCTGTTTTAGCCTTTAGCCTGTGCTCTATCACTCTCGTTTATCTCTCTTCTTCTCTTCTGTCTCTTTTCTGTCAGACAGTCCAGCTCCTGTTTCCGATATTGCTCCTAAATAAATCACAAAAATCATTTTCAGCAGAGAAAAACACGGATCTCTCTCCTCTCTAGTAAACTTCATTGGGCGCGGCGTTGCCATAGAGACTTCAGCGTGCCCTAAGTTAATCTGGTCCAGTTCTGATCGTGAAGCTGGGAATTAGTGTTTAGAAATAACATGCTTTAATGCTTATAATCTCATTTTAAATTGTAGATTATGATCAGGCACATCTAGATTTTAGACTTTTTTGAGATCACGTAGAAAGTCCCCACTGTCCCTTTAAGGTCAGAAATAAGTAGTTTCATATAAGTGCCAAAAGATAAGAAAGGAGAGTTCCTAAAGAGAGTTGAATTCTGATCTTAGCATTTAAAATCAGTATTTTTCAAAGGCAGATGAGCCAGTTTGTTTTAAAATGAAAGGGAAAACAACAACAAATCAGAAATAGGCTGAAAAACACTCAAATTTCCATCACAAACGTGTCTATTTCAGGACAATTTCACATGAAAACAATCATCCTCACAACAACAGACCCTGTGTGTCACTCGCCTGGCGGTTGTCCCACAGTGGGTCATGCAGTCACATCACCAATGACTCACTCCACGACTTCCACCCACTTCCATCAACCCGGCAATTATCACAGAAGCACGCCGCCGCCACCGCCACCGCCGTCACACATCGATCCTCAATCAAGCTAAAAACAACACAAAGATCAGCTTCTCGCCTTCAACTCTGACATCACAGAGGGCAGAAAATATCCGTAAATTGTGGTTTAGCATCCTGAGATGATCCAAGAAGACAAACAAACAGCAAAAAATAAAAATAATAAGAAATAAATAAGAAGAAGTGAGAATCCAACAATTTATCCAAGAGAGAAATATTGACTCCAGAGTCAAAAACAGCCAGAAATCCTGAGAAAATAAAAGCATGCAGACAATGTTGGAGCTGCTGCAGGAGGAGAGAGTATTTACAGAAGTGTGAGTGAGTGTGTGAGTGTGTGTGCCACCTCCCACCTCCTCCACACACTCACACACACACACAGACCCCTGACGTCCCACAGTGGCTCCGGCAAACATCCATTGCGTAAACAACAAGCTGAGCTAATTTGGCTCACATGACGCTCCCCGCTCCCCACTCGCCGCCTCACTCGCCCCCTGCTCCTCGCCGTTTTCTCTCTCCTCAGTGCCCCACAGACTGCAGCAGCACTGACACATCGCTGTCGTCAGCATGCAGCGCTCGACGCCGCTCATTAAAACTCATTAAAGTGCTCTCCAACGCCCCCCAATCAAATAGTGCGGGGAGGAGATCGCACGGGAGCAAATCCAGGCTCTGGGTTTTTCACTTTTACAGTTCTCCAGAGAGGTTTTTCCTCCCATTTCTCATTTAGATGAAGCACATCTGCTCCTTCCAACACCTTATTGGGCTTTTTAAAGATGAGGCGACACATTAAAATCAAATATTCTGAGGCTGAAGTGGATGTAACGGGCACAGTTTGACTGGATATATTGCAAAAATTTTGGAGAAAAATGCCTAAATCTGCAGAACCTAAGCACTTCAGGTCTTTACATCCCAGCATGTTGCATTGAAGCACTTTTTCGGGGATTAAGCGAGATTTAAGAAATGTTTTCTACTGTTGCAGAGCATTTAGGAAACACCAATGTGACAAAATAGTTGCAAAAGTCAGTAGCAACTGCTTTATCCCCCAAGTTATTAGACCCTTTTGAAAGCTTCTTACAAAGTTATTTCCATTAATCAAACACTTCTTAAGTCCTAACTTCACACATATTGAACATTATCTTCCGATTTTTAGGCGTTTCGGACACATTTGACTGAAAATACTGCAACATTTTTGGAGCAAAAACTCTCTTATGCTGCAGAATTCTTCAGTTTAAATCGTCAAACTTCAGCGTTAAAGCACCTTTTTGCACAGTTATTGCATAAATTATGAATTTTCAAGACATTTAACTCAATGACAGAAGCATTTTCTATTGTTTGGGGGCATTCGGGAGACGCTGTGATGACATATTCTACAAAAATTTAACAAAAAGGAAAGAAAACATTCAATTTCTGCTACACTAAATGGACATTATCTACTATTTGGGGTGTTTCTAACACATATTTGACCAAAAATCCTGCAAAAAATTGGTAGAAAACTGCCAAATTGCTGCAAAATCTAAATTTAATCAACTTCATTTGAACATTTTCTACTGTTTTTGAGCAATTATGACACATTTATGATCACAAATGTTCAAAAATAATGGACAATGTGCTTTAAAGCTGCCAGAATCTGAGCACTCTGGGTCTTTATTGCTGCAGCACGTTGCATTTGAAACAATTTGGTGAGCATTTTGCACAGGAAATCACATAAAATGGAACATTTTTGAAGCATAACTGGTAGATTTAGTGACATTTTCTACCATTTTAGGCATGGAAAACATGTTTCAGTCTGACAAATGAGATGGAAAAATGTTAAATTGCTGCAAAATGTAAGTAGTGTAGGTCACTGAGCTGCTTTTTAAACACTTCTTTTCACTTATTGGACAGTACCTTGCATAAATTGAACAATTTGGAACATTTTCTACAATTTTGGGACATTTAAAACTCACATTTTATCAAAAACTGCTTCAAAAAACTAAGAAATTTTCATAATTACGACAGAAATCTAAGCACTTGGTTTGCTTTTTGCTTTTTTAATCTCACGAATCAAACATTAACAAGACATTTTATGAGACTTAAAGAAGATTTTCTGCTGTTTTGGGGACATTTGAATCACTATTCTTTATGCTGCAGCAAACTGCATTTGAAACACAGCACAAACCTCATGGTTAAAATGTTGACTTTGACCTTTAATTTGAAGGTTTTAACGACCACATCAAATGCAAAACATCCAATCTGCTGCTCTCTCATTGTCCTCCGCGCTGTGCAGAAACTCGAGGCAATAAAAAAGAAATAGCGTCTCGTCCTACATTCGTTACGCATTATAAAACCTTAAATTTGTTGCATTTTGATTCTTTTGAGACAAAAAAAAACCAAAACAGAAAACATGTTCTTGCCCAAAGGCTTTGAACCAGTGTAGTCGTCATTTCCCTCAAATCTCACTCTGACATTTTTATTATCGTTGCAAATTTTGGGAGAAAAGGTCACATATTTGACGCCTCTTATCAGATTAATGTAGCTCCCTGAGGACATACAAATGCTCTTGTTTGAAAACGGTTGAATGTTAATGTGCAAAGGCGTCAAAAAGGGGAGTTTGTCTCGTTTTAGGGTCTGTTAGAGCGTCTCTGTGGGGGGGAGAGGTTTAACCCCACACATCCCACATCCCACAAGAATCACGAGGTTTAATTCATCAGTGACACCTCATTTGAAAGATTAAAGTCTCTAGTTTTGGAAAATGTCATGTTTTTATATGTGGCTAAAGTCCACATCAGGATAAATGCAGCTGAAATACCATTTTTCCTCTTTGTGTTTTTGTAATTTTTGTGCAATTTGTGAACATTATTAACTTCAAGATGCTTCATCCCAGACATAAAACATCCACCACATCACTCCTACATCTTCTCATCTACATCTGGGTGAAATTTGAGCTTTCTAGGTAAAACTTTGTAGGAGTTAGAGAGTTTTTAGTCTCAGGTGATGCTTTCGTCCGAAGACTCCGTGCAAACAAAACCAGCTTCATCAGTGCTCAGTGTCCTCTTTGAAGTCAACTTTGCTCTCTTTGTGGAAAGGTTTGCTAAAAAAAATCAAGAAATTGTAGTTCCCAGTGGTGGATTGCGCATCTTCTGTTGAGTACATGAATATGAATGAAGACGCACATCAACAAAAAAGGTCTCGCCAATGATCTAAATGGCTACAGCTGGCTTCGTATGAAGGATAAGACATCTGGCTACATGAACGAGCAAGTGACAGGCCTGTTAGCCAATAAACAACCCTCTAATTGAGCAATTATGCAAGATGACTGTGCGCTAGTGGCCAGTCAAGCAGGGAGCACTTGTTGTCTATCACAAGCTGTCCTGGCATGAAATCTCATCAGAAAATTTTGGGGTCACTTTAGTCTTGCAGCTAGAACCCTGTTGAAAACAAAGACTTGCAGCTTTGTCAGATTGACATTGAGGAGGAAATGCTCTAAGACTGTGGAGCTGCTGTTGAAGAAGAAAACTGTAAAACAAATTCAGCGACTGAAATGTGAAGAATCTAAACTTTTTAATCTGGCGTTAGATTTTAAATAACGGTAACAAATCGCAGACGACCTCGTGGAGCGTAATAGTGGAGTTTTCAGAGGCGGATCCTGCAAACTTTCCTAACAACTTTGACACAAAAATAACACCTAAAAAGTCAAATTTACTGCCTTTTCGTCACCTTCTGCATGTTCTCTGTGGTTAAACACGTTTTAAAGCCTCAGGGACGAAATAACATTCAGTCTTTGTTCAGAAGGTGACTGCAGATATCTCTGAACGAGCCGCCTTTATTTAACCTCTCATGCTCCACCAGGTCATTAGTGATTCTGTGTACCATTCGTATGACGTCCGAAAGCATAAACGGTGGAAAATCAGAATGATAAACCGCGTTAGGAAGTTTAGATTCTTCACATTTCAGTCACTAACTTTGCTGTACAGTTGTCATGACCAACAAAACGTAATTAGTGAAAGAATCACTCACAACAACGTGGACGTCCTACCAGTTTGGGGTCATTACGTCACCTGCAAGTTTTCAACAGGGTCCTAACTGCATACAAAAGTGACCCCAAAATTTTCTGATGTGTTTTCATGCGAGGATAGCTTGTGATAGACAACAAGCACCCCTTACTTGACAAGCTAAAAGCGCACGGTAGTCTTGCGTAACAGCTCTATTAAAGGCTCATTTATTGGCTAACAGGCCTGTCACCCACTCGTAATGTAGCCTATCACTTTACCGTTCACATCTGTAGCCATTTAGATCATTGGTGAGACCTATTTATTGCTGTTTACATCCATGTGAGCAACAAAAGATGCACAATCCGTCAGTAGGAACTACAATTTCATGATTTTTTTTGGCGAACATTTCCACAAAGAGAGCAAAGTTGACTAAAAAGAGGACACTGAGCGCTGACGAAGCTTGTTTTGTTTGCGCGGAGTCTTCGGACGAGAAAAAACTCTCTAACTCCGACAAAGTTTTACCTGGAAAGCTCAAATTTCACCCAGATGTAGTTGAAGAAGTGTAGACGTGATGTGGTGGATGTTTTATATCTGGGATAAAGCATCTTGAAATTAATGATTTTCAAACGTGGTTGTAAAAAAGGAAGAGGAATAAAATGTTTCAGCTACATTTAGATTGATGTGGATTTTAGTTACATATTCAAACACTTTAATCTTTCAAATGAGGTGTCACTGATGTGTTTTGATGTTATGGTTCTTCGTGTATAAGATTTGGAACATAGTCTAATATATAAATTAGAATTGGGTGGGACGTAAGGGGTTAAGAGCTGGTGGCGTGTTCGTAGCCCCAGATTGGGACTCGGGGATTAAGCCGGTCTGGGGGGGGGGTTAATCTCAGACGCGGGACATTTGTGCCCCTGCGGATTGAGAGCAGTGTTTTTTTTATTGATTAGCCTGGAGTGGGGCGCTGAGCATCCACATGTTGTCCTCCTGCCTTTCCCTAAACCCATCCATGCCAAAGATTTAATGGGGGATTTAGAGATTAACTACCACTGCATGGACTGGGCTTTTATTGCATTACTGCCTATTAGGTTCTCTCCTCTTTTAGCTCCATCCAAGAGTTTGTTTCCTCTGGGCAACAGGAGGTAACATCCAAACAATTCCTGCCCTGTTCCCGCACACTTCTCAACACGTGGACACAATGCGGCCTGTGTGGGTTTTTTTTACGCCCGATTAACGCGGCGTGTGATAGGAGCAGAAATCAGCGAACTATCAAATGATGAAGCCCCCGAGAAAAAGAGTTAGAAGAAAACAGAGCAGCAGCCAAAAAGAGGGGGAAACTCCCTCAGTATTTTCTTATTTCAACATCAATGACTGGAAAGCACGTCCAAAACACACACACACACACACACACACACACACACACACCTCTATAAAAACAGCAGAGGTCAAATCTGATATTTGACTACGTCCTCCTCTTATTCAAATACAAGCCAGAGTTACTTTGTGTAAAGAAAGAAAGATACAAAAGCAGAAAGATAAAGAGAGAGAAAACTCATGATAACACAGAGAGAGAGAGAATTTAAGATTGACAAAAAAAAAGAGAAAAAGATGGATAAAAAGTAGCTAAAACAAAAAAAAAAACCTAGACAAAAGAGAGGAAAAGAGAAGAAAAAGAAAAGATTATGGGGAACAAAAGATGGAAAGAAAGATGGACAAACTTAAGAAAAACACAAACAGAGAGAAAAATGGAAGAAAAAAAGAAAAGACAAGATGGTGGAGAAAGAAAGAAAAAAGAAAAGAAGAAGTCAATGATGGTTAGAAAAGATGGAAAGACAAATAATACACAGGAACGAAAGAGAGAGAAATTCAGGAAGATGGAAGAAAGACAGAGAGGAATAGAGGAAAAGAATTGAGAAAAAATGTGAGAAAGAAAGAGAGAGAAGAGGGGAAGATATGGAAAGAAGAACTAAAACAGAAAGAAAGATGGACAAATGGAGGAAAAAGGGAAGACAGGATGGTAGAAGAAAAGACAGAAAGGAAAAAGTTAATGATGGTTTGAAAAGATGGACAAGTTCAAAAGACGACTAAAATGGAACAAAGAAGGAAAGAAAAAGAAAGAAAGAGGAAAAGAGCAAAAGGAAAGATTGTTAGAGAGAGAAGAGGGGAAGAAAAAAGATAAAGACAAAAAGAGAAGGATGGAGAAAGAGGATGAGACATTGTAGATGGAAAGAAACAGATGAGTGAAGAAAAGATGGACAAGTTTTTGGAAGAAAGGAAAGATTGTGAGGGAGAAAAGAAAGAGATGGAAGAGGGAAGACAAGAGTCGATGATACAGAAACGACAACAGAGTTAAAGACGGAAAGAAAGATGGACAAACTTAAGAAAAAAGATTAACGGAAAGGAGGATGGAGAAAGAGGGAAGACAAGATGCTTGAAAAATAGACAGAATGATGGAAAGAAGACGAGAACGGAAACAGATGATTGAAAGAAAAGCAAACAAAAATTCAGGAAGGCAAAAAGTGAAAGAGAGAGAGAGACAGGAAAAGATGAAATAAGGAAAGAAAGAGAGACAGAAGAGGAAAGACAAACATGAAACAGAAAGATGGACAGACCTTAGAAAAAGACAAACAGAAAGAGGGATGGAGAAAAAGGGAAGAGACATGGTGGAAAAGTGAGAAAAAGGATGGAAAGACAAATAGATGAGTGCAGAAATAATGGACAGAAAAACATAAAAAAGGAAGGATGGTGAGAAAGAAAGACATGAAGACATGAAATAGAAAGAACAAAGTCAAAGACGAAGAGAAAGATGGACAATCTTAAGAAAAAGAAGGATAGAGAAAGAGGGAAGACAGACGACGGTGAAAAAAGACAATGATGCAAAAAAGAAAGAAAGAAGTCAATGATGGATAGAAAAGATGGAAAGAAACATGACACAAAAGAAAGAGGCATTCAGAAAAAAGGTTGGGAAAACAAGAAAGACAGGAACAGAGCAAAAGGAAAGAGTGTGAGAAAGAAGGAGAGACAAGAAAGTTGGAAACTTCACATAAAGAAACAGAGAGAAGGATGGAGGGATGGAAAGGGGAGGACAGAAGATGGTAGAAAAATAGACAGAATGATGCAAAAAAGAAAGAGAGGAAGAAGTCAATGATGGATAGAAAAGATGGACAAGGTCATGAGAGCGAAAGAAAGAAGAAGAGAGAAATTCAGGAAACAAGAAAGGGAGAAAAAGAGCAAAATGAAAGACAAGAGCTAAAAAAAATGGTTGGAAAACGAAGAGAGAGAAACACAGAAAGACAAAACGAGAAGAAACGAGAAGCAAGAGAGATGAACAAGTTAAGAAAAGGACAGAAAATTGAAAGAGAAAGAGAAAAAGACAAAAAGGTTGAGTAGGACAGAAAACGGAAAGTTAAAGAAGAAAAATCTGAACTTGGTGAAAAGGATGGAAAAACTAAAAAGAGATGGAAAACTCACTAGGGAGGACGGAGAGATGGAAAGAGAGAAAGAAATTCATGAAAAATTAAAAAAAATACTGAGAAAGAGAGAGAGAGAGAGGATGTGGGACGGAAAGATAAAGTTAAGGAAAGACTAAAGAAAAACAAGACAAGAGGAAGAGAAGATAAAACAGACGTTCAAATGAAGAAAAGAAACAGATGAAAGAGTGAAAAGAAAGAGAGAAAAGTCCAGATCCTGATTGGATTATTTGGCTTTGACGTCTCTTTTCTGTTCACAATGAGATTAACACACAGAGTCTTATCACAAACAGAGAAATGATAAAAAAAGAAAGACAGGATAAAAGAAAAACCATAAAAGGAGAAATAAAACCTTTTGTTTTCTTGTTTTTTCTTCCACTGAAGTGTCTTTTTTGGGGGTTTCTCTTTATTATGGTGACGAATTTAATCAGGGAATAATGCAAAAGCTGTGAAAACCCCGGATTTAGAGAAATAATTAAAGAGATAGGCGCGTTTTTAATCCAATTATCTGCTCATTTTTTACGCAAATGGAGACAATAAAGTCCGAGTGTTAGAATTATGACAGAAAAAATGCGTCGGTATCGTGAGAGCTGAGCTTTTTTTTTTTTTTTTTTGGATAAAAGTGAAAGAGGAAACGTTGAGTGCACATGAGGAAGATGAAGCTGAGGGGTGTAGCCGAGCACACACACACACACACACACTCACACACACACATAGAAAAACAGCCTGGCACTCCGGTCGTGTACTTTGCACACTCAAAACTGCAGCGGAAAAAAACTCCCACGTAAACGCAAAAACCACACTTCGAATTTAATTCATTAAACCTCGTGTGTGTCCATTAAAAGAAACCGAACCGGGCGCGTTATCTGCTCTCGTTGTATTTTTTCCTCGTTCAAAGATTTTAAGGCGCAGTTTTTCCCCTCGAACACCATAACCCGCCATGTTGAGAGTGGTTTGACATTTTGGCAGTGTCCGGTATTTTCCAGTAGCTTTCACTCACCTTTAAAAAAAAAAATAAAAATCCCATTTGACTCATATATTCCAACAATTTCAAACCTTTCGCGGTTGCGTCGAATCAAATTGCGTCGTCTTTTAAGCTCAAATCAAATTGCGTCGCATCTTTTGTAAAGATAATATTAAACCACATTTGAATTAACATTTAACAAAGCGTTTGTGCTGATTTGTTAAAAATTCGCCAAACTGTGAGAGGAAAAACAACGCATTTATTACCACAAGTGCCACGAGACAGCGTCCTCTTCCCCCCGGTGAAAGGTGTTAATTACAGCGCGTGCGAGACACTTTCAGCAACTTGGGCTCGCGACTATTTTCTCGTTTCTACAGAAACAGCCTCGGGGACACTTCAGGGAAGAAGGAGGGGAAAGATAACTCTCCTCGTGTTTATTTCGTCGACACAAAAACCCCCCAAAAATTACAAAACGCAGCAACCTCCGGAAAAGCCTTCCGCGAGCGCTTGGAGCTTTCACCTGTCTTACCTGTCCAAGTTTTTTTGTCGCGTCTCCTCCACGAGACCCCTCTGTTTTTTTCTCTCCCCCTCTCTCCCTCTCTCTCCCCCTCTTTCTCTCTCTCTCCCTCTCTCTCTCTCTCTCTCTCTCTTCTCCTCGTTTGCGTCTTTCAGCTGCTGCTGCCCCCGTTCCAATATGGCATCTCCCATCTGCGCATGTCCAAAAACATCTACAGATATTTTCGAGCCAACTCCTTCACGGACCTTTTAGTGCAGCAGAAAAAAAAGTGTTTCCTTCAGCCTGGTATAAATAGGGAACTGAAGACGCCTACGAAAAAACACAGCACTGTAAAAACTACCGGTTACATAACCAGACATTGTTTTTTATTCACAGTTAACAAAAAAAAAAAAAAAAAAAATTTTAAAAATTTTTTTTTTTTTTTTTTTTTTTCAGATTTGTTAATGATTAAAAAACTAATAATAACAATAATAATTTAAAATTGCTCCGTCACAGTGATTTCCTGAAATTATTTAGATTTTTGCAACCTCTTTATGCCTATTTTAGTAAGAAAAAAAGTAAGTTTATGAACAATAACACTTATAACTGGCTAACTAATAACACTAAACTTCCTGCACAAAGACTAAGTTTAGTTTTTATACTTATTAGGTCAGGTATTAAGAGGTTAATGGCAGGAAAGTGTTATAAAATGATATGAAATATACATAATTTTACAATAATAGTCAAAAGTAATGAAGAAAATAATAGTTTGTGAAAATAATAGTTTGTGAAATTTGGTCAATTTGACCTTGAAGACACATGAAGGTTAAGAAGTTGTTTTTTTTTTTTTTTGTTTTTTTTTCCAGATTTGTTTACGGTTAAAAAAAAAAAAAAAAAAATGATAGTAATAATAATTTAGAATTGCTCCGTCACAGTGATTTCCTGAAATTATTTAGATTTTTGCAACCTCTTTACGCCTATTTTAGTAAGAAAAAAAGTAAGTTTATGAACAATAACACTTATAACTGGCTAACTAATAACACTAAACTTCCGTACAAAGACTAAGTTTAGTTTTTATACTTATTAAGTCAGGTATTAAGAGGTTAATGGCAGGAAAGTGTTATAAAATGATATAAAATATACATAATTTTACAATAATAGTCAAAAGTAATGAGGAAAATAATAGTTTGTGAAAATGATAGTTTGTGAAATTTGGTCAATTTGACCTTGAAGACACAGGAGGGTTAAGAAGTTTTTTTTTTTTTTTTTTTCCAGATTTGTTAACGGTTAAAAAAAAAAAAAATTATAATAACAATAGTAATTTAGAATTGCTGCGTCACAGTGATTTCCTGAAATTATTTAGATTTCTTTAACCTCTTTACACCTACTTTAGTGAGAAAAAAAAGTAAGTTTATGAACAATAACACTTATAACTGGCTAACAAATAACACTAAACTTCCTGTACAAAGACTTAGTTTAGTTTTTATACTTATTAGGTCAGGTATTAAGAGGTAAATGGCAGGAAAGTGTTATAAAATGATATAAGATATACATAATTTTACAATAATAGTCAAAATTAATGAAGAAAATAATAGTTTGTGAAAATAATAGTTTGTGAAATTTGGTCAATTTGACCTTGAAGACACAGGAGAGTTACGAAGTTTTTTTTTCTTTTGTTTTTTTTTCTCCAGATTTGTTAGCACTTTCTTTATAACACTTTCCTGCCATTAACCTCTTAATACCTGACCTAATAAGTATAAAAACTAAACTTAGTCTTTGTACAGGAAGTTTAGTGTTATTAGTTAGCCAGTTATAAGTGTTATTGTTCATAAATATACTTTTTTTCTCACTGAAATGGGTGCAATTTTCTTTGACGGTGCAATTTTTTTTTTTTTTTGCCATTTAGAATCAGTAAGACCTAATTAGTATAAAAAATAAACTTGGTCTTTGTACAGGAAGTTATGATTTTAGTGTTACTAGCTAGCTACTAGTTTTTAGTTATAAGTGTTACTGTACATAAATACACTTTTGATATTACCAAAAGATGATGTGGGAAGTGTCACTAAATGTGGTTAAAGTTTTATAAATGAAGTTTCATGGGTCTAAGAGGCAGAAATGTAATGTCCACTTATGTGAATGCCAGGTCCCAAGAGGTTAAAAAATTTAAATTAATCAAAACAATAACTTTGAGAAAAACCTGTCTGTGGTATTACATCAATTTATGCAATTTGGTGCAAAAAAAAATCAGAATTTTGAATTTTTCTACTCAAAGAAGAGGTATACTTTTATGTAAATAAGGTCTATCATACCATAAATCACAGAAGTAATCAGTAAATATATGTGAATATAATTACATGACTCTTAATACTGTTTCATCAGCTTCAAAACTTTCCACCTTAATGCCAAATATTTTTTGTACTTATTTTTTAAACTAATACTTACAAGAAAGTTTATTATTATTGTTGTGAAATCCCAACAGGAAGCCAAGAAATTTAATTTGAAAGTCAAAAATTGGTGTTTTGAAGGTATACTTGTACAAATTCCACTCAGAGTTTTTATGTCATCAACTTCATTTTTTTCCCCAAACGTACTCTAAACATAAAGAATTAAAAGTTATTAAATATTTTTTTTGTACCTCAGTGGGCGTGGTCAGGAGTGGCGCGAAAATCAGAAAATTCTAGAAGCATAAAATTGCATCGTCATGGTAACAGGAAGTCCCAAAATTGCAGTTTGATGATCCATTTTGAGGATTTGCAGAGTAAGTAGCTCAACAAACTCCTCCAAGTTCTTTTTTTTGTTGTAGAAACATTGAAAATAAAAAGTTATAAAAATGTTTTTTTGTATCTCAAAGGGTGTGGCCAAGACAAAGGGTTAAAGTTCGCTATATTTTGACTAAACCCGCCATTTCTCTTCATTTTCTCAAAGAAAAATACACCAAAATGTATCACAATGAAGTTATTAAAGTGTTAATATTTTGCAAAAATTTTCTCTGTAACTTAAAAAGCACGTGACCTTTTCCCTGCCTCGCGTTTGTGCGTAAATATTCCACTCAAAGTCAATAATTTATGACTTTTGTAAGCATTTGCCCTTTGAGCCGGTCAATCTACGCGGTTGGGTAATTTTGTTTGGCAACTTTTGGCAATCTTTCATCTCAAATTGCTCTTGAGAAATCGCCAGGGACTTTGTTGTGCTGAAAATGGCGACGTCTTATTAAAGTCAACAGTATCCTCTAGTGGCCATTACGCATTTCAGCACCTTTAAAAACCAGGCACAAACAGCTCAAAGTTTAATTTAAAATCTCCATTAAGTCTTTAATTTGCACTTCGTGTACATTAAAAACTACAACTCTTTCTGTAGATATTTTTCTTTTGTTTAAACTGAACTTTCAGTGCATGAAATATGATTTTTTTTTTTATGTTCCCAGATGGAAAGTGAAACTTAAACTGCTGTTATCGTCTAACACGAGGTCTGCTGGTGTCATTTCTGGGACTTGAGAAAAATCCATGTGGCTTCTTACTGGAAGTTCATCCCCCCTAAGATAGAAATAAAATGATTAAAGCTTTGTTTGAAGTGGACTTTAGAGCTTGCTCGGTTACGTTGCACAATCAGGAGGAAATCCCCTAAAAGTTCCCCGTTCTGTTACTAAAATTTATGAGACTGGATTTCTAAAAAATAAAAGGTCAAAGCTTTGTGTAGCCAGAAATATCTTGACATAAATCAATGATGAACTATGTTTTTTAGGCTTATGTGGGATTCTTGATGAAATAGGGGAGACTGGGTATGGGTGTAACGCTTTTTAACTGCCAAAATGTAATTTGGCATTTTATATAATTTGCTAGATTTTTGCTTTAAACACATAACTATTTGTATCACATTCAAGTTTAGAATTATTCCATGGTGTGTCCTGTTTTCTGCTCCTTTTTAAGGCTCCTTTTTTTTGGTCCCCACTTGGCGTCTCCTTTGGGATCAATACAGCTTGCAAGGTAAGGGTGTTTTACGTATGTTTTTTGCATCAATATTTTTTGTGGAGAAAAAAAAATGGTGAAATTAGTGAGAGGAATTGTGAACAACTACAATAAAACCACCTTTATTGACAACTCGGCTTTGTTCAAAATTTCTTGTCAGTATTGTAGTTACAAGTTAAATTAACTCAAGATTTTTACCACACGAACTCCATTCGTAAAAAAATGAAGCCAATGCGGTTGTTTTTGAAACTGCAGTTCTTTTCGCGTCCACTAGAGGCTAAACCACATACGTATGCATTCAAAAATCTTCACAGCTAATACAGCAAACATGGACGTCAGAAGAATGCAAGGATCAGAAAGTTCCGGTGAGTCTGTTTGAGACACATTCCGGAATGTTCTGAGCCACATTCCGGAATGTTCTGAGCCACATTCCAGAATGTTTTGAGATCAAGGAATTAGAATGTTCTTTTCACTGGGGTTCTAGAACACTTTTTAATATGTAAATATGCCTACAAGTTAAAAAATGAGTAGTTTATAACCATATGAAGTGCGCTAATACTTCAAAGTGTAACCCCTGAGTTGAAAACGTTTAAACTTTGGTCATAATTAATTAACAGAAATATCTGGGTAACCGAAAAGGGAGCTGAAAGTGACTTAGAAATCCATTCCAGCAACCGTACATATTGATATTTGACTTTAGCATTATTACTATCGTTATCATTATTATTATTATTGAATTTATTCTTATGCTGTTTTTTCAGACCACTTCTCCTTCAACTCAGTTCAGCGCTCCTCCAGTGGAGCACTGAAGATGTTAAGGTAAGGGTTGTGGCTTAGCATTTCAACATTGTGCATTTGCTGCAAGCAAGTGCGTACTGTTGAAATGGGACTCAGCATTTCAACACTGAACTTTTTGTGCAAGGACAAAGCAAGAGTGTTGAAATGTGGTGCTCAGCATTTCAACATCTAGCATTTGCAGGAAGGAAATGCAGGCCCCCCTCTAGTTTAAATCTGAATGTTAAGGCCTCGAATTAAAGAATCTGAAGAGCAAAACAGGCTTTTATTGTTTGAAGGTAGTAGACTTACAAACAAAATTGACACAAGAGGTTTGGTAAAAAGATAAAACGGGCTGTTTATAAGGAAATGTGACAGTTGTTGGCTTGTTAAGAGAGAGCAGTGTTTTATTTTGAAGTCTGCTGTGACGGGAAGTCTGTTTTGGTGTTGTCTTTCAGGAGGTGGATCTGATTCATGAAGACACAAAAACGACTCCTGGAGACAAGAGGAGAAGCTGCGCTCGAGCCGGTGTGATACCGCTGGAGGAACAGATGGTTGGAGCGTGCGCCGCGCCCCATTAATCTGCCAGAGAAGAGGCTTTTCAGAGCGCTAGAGAAAGGATTATGCCCCCCCTCCCTGCCCCTTCTGTAACACACACACACACACACACACACACACACACACACGCTCGACCTGTGCATGAGCCGGCGGCCTCCCTGCACGAGGCAGCGGACGGTGATTTTGTTTTGGCAACACAAGCAAATGCTTCCAATTTTGGCAAGCTGCAGAAATAAAAGCATGTAATAATCTCTTTAATTATCAAACCAGAAACTAATGAGACTATTTTTATCAACCTTGGAATATTAGTAGGATATAGAGCATGAAAAACAAAGCATCTCTTTTCTAAACGGTTCATTTATCAGCCCATTATTGACCTTTGGGAAAGATATAGAGCAGTGATTCCCAACCTGTTGGTCGCGCCCCCTGGTGGGCCGTGAAGGTAGTGCAAGTGGGCCGCTAAATCATATCCAAAATAATCTAATAATAATAATAATAATAATAATAAATTTTATTTATAGAGCGCTTTTCTAGATACTCAAAGACGCTTCACAGACATTAAAAACATCAAATAAAACAACACAGTAATGATAACAAAAATAATAACCTGTAACAATGAAAACAAGACAAAACAAAACCAGGGGATACATTTAAAAGTAGTTAGACATTAAAAACACTTTTAAAAAGATGCGTTTTGAGGAGGGTTTTGAATGTGGATGGGTTTGGGAACATCTAAATCTAAATCTAATTTTAGTAGAGTGTAATATATAAATATAGAAGATGCAAATAAATAAATAAAGATACAAATAAACAGAATTTTTAAAATGTTGAAACTCAGTTACAAACTTGTCAGGGTATTAAAAATGTTCAGTTATTCATATATACCAAAAGAGAAGGTATGTTAGCCAATAGGTAACAATGACCCAACATGTAATAAAACTCAAAATTTATTAACTTGTCAAAAATGTAACCAAAGTGCTGAGCCCAAAACTTTACAAAAAGAATGTATCAAAAACCAAAATGTAATAACTGACTCAAACTGTAACAAGTTGTTACTTTCTTGGCAAAAAGTTATTTTGTTTTAGGCTCAGAATCTGTTATTACATTTTGGGTTTCATTAAATTCTGGGTCATTGTTACAAGCAGCAGCTATTTTTATTCGAAAAGTTACCATGTTCATTATTTCTAAGAAGTGAAGTCTATGTGGGTGCAGTTCCCAGAGTGTCCACTAGAGGCTGGGTCCAAAAATGCAGCAAGTCCCTCTGACACCATATTACAAAGTCTGTTTTTCTTATGACTTTGTACATGTTTTTGCACATGTATTTAGATACAGAAGTGATGTTAAGCTTAGTTTTTGTTCCCACAAAGAATGGTTGAAATTTCGCCTTTTATTTTGAAGAAAACAGGGTGATACTTATCTTTTCGTCCAATGATTTAATTAGAACAGAATTAGAACATATTCAAAGAATAGTTCAGGAACAAAACAAGTGGTCTTATCTCTCTCTCTACAGTCATCAACTTCTCAATATTTCCTTGTCCAAAAGTTGAACATGATTGTGCATTTATGCCACTGGAGGGCGCTGTTCTACCAGTGGAAGTTCATAAAGAGGGAGAAAAGCCAGAATCTCCAGCTGCAGAAGATTCCCTGTTGCTTCAGAGCAGATTAACTATTACGCTCTTTCAATCCGCTTGTGGTTTTCTCTTCTTGTGTGATGGAAAAATATCCTGAAAGATTTAAAATCAGCACTTTTTCGAGGTTTAGTTCCAGCTGTCTTTTATTTTGCTGAGTCCTATTGATAGTTATCCTTCCAAAATGACACTTTGAGGTGAATATCTGTTTCCCTCTTTTTCAGTCTGCCTTGTTGGCGTCGTTGTCGTCCTTCCTCCTTCCTGTCCTAATAACAGACCTGTCCTCTTTGGTGTCTGTTGTGGTGAGACACCTGTTCAACACACCTTTACAAAAGGTTTAGGAGAAGGACAAAAACATTTCTCAGACTTTTGGAGACCCTTGTCTTGTTCCTACGGCCCACAGAAATGCCCAGGGGTCCAATCATAGCTCTTGTTGTCATGGGATTTCTCAAGTAAGACACTGAAAACCCCAAAATGTGTTGCTGTTACCTCAAAAGTAGCAAAATGCAGGTGTCTAATATCTGTTTATAGAAACATGACAAAGTGGAAAAAGTAGACCAAGATTGAGAGAGCTAAGATTAATACTTAAGACTCCTTCTTATTTTCATTTCCTTTCAGGACTTTGACCATTAATCCTTTAAAACTTTGCTGAATTTAACAAGCCACAGCTGCAAAAAGGGTGCCTCATGTAGTTAGTACTTTACACTAGGAGATTGCGGATATCTGTAACTTCAATTAGAGCAATATTTGTGGCCGTGTTTCTACTCATAGTTTTGCTTGTAGATTGTAGATTGTAGATTTCTCTGAAATACTGATAAAAAAGGTTTTTTCACTTCATTGGTGACTGGAACAATTTCCATGTCAGGTGGAACAACCAATGTAATAATGTGAAATGTTATTTTAACATCAAATTATTTATCTTATTCACAAATAAAAGAAATGAAAAACACAAAATGAAAATGTATGAGTCACTACAGACACTTGAGAGATACTTGCCAATAATTTCACACAGAAAAAATAACAGGAACGTATAAATATATTTTCATATATTTGGTTGCGCCACCTGACATTTTTGGGGGCTCAAATTAAAAATACTAAAAAATAATGAACCTAAAATCTTTGAAATGTTGGTCAACTACTGAAATCTGTTAGAAAACATAATTCTTCACTCAGAAATATGTTTTTTTATCCATTTTCAAAGAACTTTTTAAAAATACGTTTTTTTTTGGCCCTCTTTTCGTCATTGACCCACATAGTAAAAAATGTGAGTGATCACTTTGAAACTCTTTTCAGAAAAAAAAGACAGATTTCTTGTGTATTATTTTGAAAGGGTGTTACCGGAAGCTTCAAACACCGTCATGTCAACTTAACGGTTCTTGTTTTTCTCACAGATTCTTTAGTTCATATTTTTTCCTGATAGTCACATTAATGGATGTGAGATTTAAAAATCGTAAACGCAGATGTCGTTGACTCGAATGTGGTGAAAAAGCGTAAACGCGCGTTTTTTTTTTTTTTTTTTTTTTTCCAGCCCTTAAAGCAGATTAAGCTTCTTTACTCGGAGGTTTGAGCTCCTTTTGTCTGCAGCGGCTGTTGTTGTTGTTTTCTCCCTGTCAACATGGACATGTACGGATACAGCGGAGTTTTCTTAGTGAAGAGGTTTCTGGATAAAGACGACCCGGAGGTGACGAACATGTCTGATATCAACAAAGCGAATCCTCACGGCTGTGATTACGGAGCTTTGACGGACAGATTCGGTGTCCTCATCCAGGGACTGTTGGCGATTGTTGCCTTCAGTACACTCATGTGTGAGTCCATTAAATCGATATCAATATGTGTAAAAAAACATGTGAATATATCAGTATAATTATGTTTAATCAAGCAGAGTCAGAATAAAATTTAAAGTGATAAAACTCGCTTTTAAATGTCGCGCATGTCCACGTGGCGTTTTGTTGACGTTTGTTTGTCCTGCATGAACCCCCTTTAAGAATATACTTATTTTACATAATCACGATTTTTCACATGAAAAAAACACCCGAATCCAACTTAAATGAAACAGTTTAGCTTCATAGGAATATTGTCTTAAATTCGGCTTTAATTTTGTGCCATTAACTGTAATTATTATCAGTAAAATCAGCCTTTTTGCTCATTGTTTTTGCAGTCGCTTTGAACCAAACTCCATTGAAAAATCTGCACATTTTACATTACCTCGCTTTTCACTAATTTACCTTCCTTTTATCATACATCTAACTAACAAAACATACAAATAATGCTTCTCTACTAAATTCGGCATGGATTTTGTGCTGTAAAATAAACAATTTTTTGATTAAATTAAGCTTTTTTTGGGGGCAATGACATTAGAATCAAAACATCATCTGCAAATCCTTTGACCACTCACCTTGTCCACTCCCTCTTTCCTATCTTTCAAGTCAATTTGCAATTTATACCAAAAAAAGCATGCACGATTTAGGTGTAACAATATACATAAATATATATAAAATCAGCTTTTTAGCTTATTGTTTTTGCAGCGCCTCAGTCGCTTGAACCAATCTCCATTTAAAAATCCGCACATTTTACATTACCTCGCTTTTCACTAATTTTCCTTCCTTTTATCATATATTTAACTAACAAAACATACAAGTAATGCTTCTCCACTAAATTTGGCATGGATTTTGTGCTGCAAAATAAAACATTTTTTTGATTTAATTAAGCTTTTTTTGGGGCAATGACATTAGAATCAAAACATTATCTGCAAATCCTTTGACCACTCACCATGTCCACTCCCTCTTTCCTATCTTTCAAGTCAATTTGCAATTTATACCAAAAAAAGCACAATTTAGGTGTAACAATATATATAAGTATATATAAAATCAGCTTTTTAGCTTGTTTTTGCAGCACCTCAGTCGCTTGAACCAAACTCCATTGTGAAATCCGCATATTTTATACTACCTCGCTTTTCACTTATGTATTTTGATTTCATTATACATTTCACCAACAACACCTGTTAGTAATGCTTTTCCACTAAGTTCGGCATCTGTTTTGTATTCCAAAATGACCATTTTCCGGAATAAATTCAGCTTTTTTGGGGGTACAACACCTGAATTAAAACGTCGTCTGCAAATCTGCTCACTCTCCCTTATCTTTGAATTCAATTTGCCATTAAAACTGATGAAAAAATGCACAATTGAGGGCGTAATGTTGATGTAAAGACGTATAATTGACAGTTACTACTGCTACTATTAAAGAAATAAATCATATTTAGTTTGGGGGAACTTGAATTTAAGAGTTTTCTTTCTGACCCGAAAAGCAAAACAACATCTTTCATCATTAAATCAGGTTTACTCACTTCTTCTCAATGCTTCTCCATCATATTCAGCATAAGTTTTGTGATTTAAAATGAACAAATTTCTGATTAAATTAAGCTTTTTTGGGTGTAGGACATCAAAATCAAAACATCATCTGCCAATCTTGTGAGTATCCGTCTTGACCACTCACTCGTTCTTATCTTTTAACTCAATTTGCCATTAAAACTGAATTAAAAATGCACAATTAAGATGACTGAAATAAATACGTTATAAATAAGGTGACACTTTTTGTCATGCTTTTCCAATAATTGTGGCATTTTGACGACCTTTTGACAAAGAAAATACCCAATTCAAATGTTACAAAACATCCCAAATTAATAACAATATTCACTAAAATTTGGCTTCAATTTTGTGTCACTGACCAAACTCCATTAAAACAATCTGCACATTTTATTCTACCTTGTTAATTTGAAACATACTTATTTATTATTATTATAATACAATTTAAAATCAATTCCTGTTTGAAATGCTTCTCTACAAATCCCAACATTGGTTTTCTGGTTCAAAATGAATGCATTATGGAATAAATTCAGCTTTTTTGGGGGGGTGACGCACCAACATTATAACATCAACTGCAAATTTTGTGAATGCACATCTTGACTGCTTGCTCTCTCTTATCTTTTAACCCAATTTGCAGTTAAAACTGAATTAAGTTTGCACAATTAAGGTGTAATATACCTCCCAAACTCCACATATTGATGTAAAAAATTAAAAATGACTGTTTTGTAAATGAGATGTCTGCTGTTAACACATGACACTGAATCAGGTTTAGTCACTATAATGGTGACTTTATATAATTGTCAACAACTGCCAATTATGTTGTGAATCATCGGGTGCTGACTCGGAAAACACTGGCCGCCTTACAGGTCTCACTTTTGCAGAGAATGTGATGAGGAATGTGTTTATAAGTGAGGAAAACCACATCAAATTAGCGAAACCACTCCTGAAAAACATCATCTGTTAAAGTGTCAAGTAAATAGAGGCTGAAACAGAACCCAGAGCGAATAAAAAGTGCATTTTTCTGCAGCGTTATTGACCCCTAACATGCACGTGTGTGAGTTGGGATATGATCGAGTAATTAGAGAGTGGATTTAAAGGTCAAAGCAGTTGATCTCATCAGCTAATCAAAGCGAAGCTGCGTTCAGAGCCGCAGTGTTGCAGAATCAGCCGAGGCCTTAGGGGTGAGCGAGATCAATGAGCTTTAACCTCCACTCAGTTACTTATTAGCCGACAAATCGATGCACACTCCTCCTTTCCTTCCCCTTCTCTGCAACTGTTAATATTTACTCCACGTTATTTGAGCGCGGCGAGCATTAAGGGCCCTTCAGCGATGATCCCGGTGGCCGTACGCCAAGTCACAGAGGAGTTAAAGCTGCAGCATGTGGCCCTAGAAAGCCGTCGGTGATCCAAACACACATCTGCAGGATGCTGTTTTCACATGCCGAGTCACATTCTCTGACCTGAAAGATGGAGAGATAGAGAAACAGTGGGTGTCTGTTCTGCCGAGGAATGAAAATGCAGCAGCGGCGGCGTGAAAACGAGGACACGCGTGATCATCTGAGGGTTTAGACTCACTGTGGAGGTCAAGGGAACTGTAACTTTGCAGGATAAGCACAAGCTGAGTGGGAACATTATCGATCTGTAAATCTTTGTTTTTGTCTGCAGTGAAACGTTTCCGGGAGCCTGTTGGGATCAGACGACCGTGGAGGATCTGGTCAGAAAAACTGAATTTTTCACACATGCATGAAAAAAAGAGGGTCAAACTACAACCCCAAATCGAATAAAGTTGGGGCGTTGTGAAAAATGTAAAAACACAACAAAGACAAGATGTTTATTGTTCAAACTTTTTTGGAAACATTCACTCATTTTGAATTTGATGCCTGTAACATGTTCCTAAAAGCTTGGACAGGTTCACGTTTCCCACTGTGTTACATCACTTTTCCTTTGAAAAACACTCAATAGGTGTATTGAGGTCTGTAGGCAGGTCAGTCTAGCAGCTGCACTCTTCTACTACAGAGCCACGCTGTTGTAACAGGAGCAGAATGTGTCTTGGTTTCATTGTTGACGTCCCTGAAAAAGACAAAGTGTCTTGGATGGCAGCAGATGTTGCTCCAAAACCTGTTTGTACCTTTCAGCATTAATGCTGCCTTCACTGATACTGGGACAGTTACCCATGATGCCATGGGCACTAACACACCCCCATACCATCACAGATGCTGCTTTTGAACTTTGCACGGCGGCGTTTGTGTGTGTTGTGAGACAGAAGAGCAGAAGGAGGATAAACAGGAGAGTGATAGAGCACAGGCTAAAGGCTAAAACACAAGCTAAAGGTTAAGATATAAGGGTCAATGACAAAAAGAGGGTCTAAAAACGTATTTTTAAAAAGTTCTTTGAAAATGGATAAAAACATATTTCTGAGTGAAGAATTATGTTTTCTAACAGATTTCAGTCATTGACCAACATTTCAAAGTTTTTAGGTTCATTATCTTTTAGTATTTTTAATTTGAGCACCCAAAAATGTCAGGTGGTGCAACCAAATATATGAAAATATATTTATATGTTCCTGTTATTTTTTCTGTGTGAAATTATTATCAAGTATCTCTCAAGTGTCTGTAGTGACTCATACATTTTCATTTTGTGTGTTTCATTTCTTTTATTTGTGAATAAGATAAATAATTTGATGTTAAAATAACATTTCACATTATTACATTGGTTGTTCCACCTGACATGGAAATTGTTCCAGTCAC
>RPOG01001320.1:74254-160723 GCA_008086565.1 Thalassoma bifasciatum
AATGAAGTGAAAAAACCTTTTTTATCAGTATTTCAGAGAAATCTACAAACTTTTCCACTTGGTCACAAATGTCATTTGGGCTCCTCTGGCTGATGCAGTTTCCTGTTTCCTGTTTTATTCTCTTCACTTTAAAATAAAAGTCTAATGTTACGGTTGCACCACCCTGACATTTGACAAGGTGAAAATTACGGGACAAAAGTTTTTTACATTTCTCAACAGCTTTAAAATTCTTTTTATTTGCAAAGAATGTTTTATTTAAAAAGGTTCAAGTATAAAATAATGCCACTGTATTTTTAATTTCCATTTACAATAACTGACATTCAATTTCTAGAGTTTAATTACTGTGGATACTTGTCAGGACGGTTACACCACCTGACATTTTGGGGGTTTGAGGAACCAAAACACAAAAAAACATGTTATATTTTAATAGTTTAAAGATGTGTTCAAATAACATAGGTTTCATAGAATAAAGAAATACATGTGATGAAATACTCAATTCATGATGGAAGGAAATATTGCACTCAAACACAAAAAAGGGGACGTCACCTCATTGACCCATAAGGCAGAGGCTTAAACACAAACTAGTAGTTAAAAAAAGTGCAAAAGGCTAAAACACTTTGCATGGTAGAGTTTGAACTGTCACTTGTAGATGTAGTGATGAACTGTGTTAATTGACAATGGTTTTCTGAAGTGTTCCTGAGCCCACGTGCTAATATCCTTTACACAATGATGTGGGTTTTTAATGCAGCGCCGCCTGAGGGGTCAAAGGTCACGGCCATTCAATGTTGGTTTTGGGCCTTGCTGCTTACGTTTCTCTGAATCTTTTGATGATATTATGGTCTGTAGATGATGAAATCTATCAATTCCTGCAGTTGGACAAAGTTGAGAAACATTGTTTTTAAACTATTGGACTATTAGCTCACGCAGTTGTTGACAAAGTGGTGAACCTGGTATCATCTGTTTCCAATGAAACCGTTCACCTGTGGAATGATCCAAATAGCCGTTTTTTTCAGATTTCAGCAACTTTCTCAGTCTTTTCTTGAACCTGTCCAAGCTTTTTAGGAATAAGATGCAGGCATCAAATTCAAAATGAGTGAATATTTTTAAAAAGCTTTGTTGCAAATCATTATTATCTGTTTTGATTTAAGTTTTATACAACGTCCCAACTTCTTTGGAATTTAGGTTGTATTACTCTCCAATTAATTACAATACAAATTAACATCAACACTATAAACATTCAGCATCATCTCTGCAATCTGTTGCAGGTTTTTCGACACGTCCAAACAGGCCATCGGTGCTCTTTTCATCCACTTCGCCAACGTCTTCCTCTCCACTCTCACCAAAGAAGACCCATGCTCCCTGTAAGTCACCGAACAGCTTAAATTAAGTCTCAACAAGCTGCAGATTGTGTTTGAGGATGTTTTGTTTCCTTCCTTCCTTGTTCGACAGGTATCTAATGAACTTCCTCCTGGACGCCACGCTCGGCATGCTCGTCATCTGGCTGGCGGTGAAGCTGGTGTCCAGACTGGTGGAGTACAAAGAGTGGACTCTTCTCATGTTTGGAGAATATGGTGAGGATCCTTTTTTTTTTTTTTTTTTTTTTTTAAATCTCACGTTTCTGCCACTGGAGGGCGCTGTAGTCTCAGCTGAAGTTTACAAAGAGGGAGAAGAGCCAGCGTCTCCAGTTGCAGAAGATTCTCTGTTACTTCAGAGCAGATTAACTACACTCAATCTGCTCTTGTTTATCTTATTTTCTGCCTTTGTGTGTGATGGAAAAATATGCTGTAAGATTAAAATTCAGCTCTTTTTGAGGCTTAAATGTCAGCGTCATACTTTTAATCTTCCTGCTGCAGAAATATTAATAGTTACCCTTTAAAAATGACCCCTTGACGTGGAGATCTATGTCCCTCTTTGGAGAAAAAGTTAGACGGAGAAACCGCAGAAGGAGGAGGGAGGAAGGACAGGATTACTGTCTGGACAGGAGGAAACACAGACAACACCACTCTGTGGACACATTGTGTGGAAATGTCTTCGAAATCCTCTTCCAATCTTCGGAAAAGAGTCTGAAAAGTTCTTTTCTAATCTTCAAAGCTTAAAGATCGTGTCTAAAAGCAAACGTCCTAATTTTAATTTGTATGCTGACTTTATTTTACTTTCCTTACAGAAACAAATTGGCTTTCGCTGAGTCATTGTTTCAATTCGCTTCTGCAATGCCATAAGATTTATTTCCATCCAGTGTTGCATTAATTTTTCACCAAAGTCTTCTCCAGAACATCCCAAAGATTCTCAATGGGGTTAAGGTCTGGACCATTGACTGTATATAGAATGGACAGCGTGGCTCCTGCTGTCAACGTTCTACGTTTTTGAAGCCAAAAAACCCCGTTTCTCTAGCCGCCATTGTGCAGCCAGAGTTTGCGCAGTAGAGAATTTCCGGTGGAGCCAAGTAAAAAAGAGAAATAAAAATATTTATTTCTTCTTCTTCAGAAGGTTTAGTCTCCTTTTGGCTCTTTCCCAAAGTTTCTAATATCCCCGATAAAAACTACTCACGAACGGCAGCTGTCAACTATCGTAAAACGAAACTTATATCGCGGTTTTTAATGTCCAATAACTAATGAGAAACTAACTTCTCAGAAAAAAAAACACCTGAACACCATGCAGCCAGATGACATAGTCATACTACCTTAGTGTAAAGATGAGAGAAACGTTTCTACGAGGTATCGTAATTTTTTTAAGTTTTCCCGGCTCATATCTGGAATACATGGGGAGGCGGGGGTTATGACCTATACTGCAGCCAGACACCAGGGGGCGGGGCTTATGACCTATACTGCAGCCAGACACCAGGGGGCGGGGCATCTGCTGGAGGCTTCAGTTTGAGCCGAACGTCGTTACGTCCACTCATTATACAGTCTATGGTCTGGACTCTGTGGTGTCAAAAAGAAGTCTCATGCTCCCTGAACCACTCGTTCACATTTTGAGCCCCATGAATCCTGGCATTGTCATCTTGGAATATGAAGAAAAAGTTCATTGATGGAATAACCTGCTCATTCAGTATATTCAGGTCGTCAGCTGACCTCGTTCTTTGGGAACATAATGTTCCTCATAACTCAGTGATCATAACACTGCCCCCACAGGCTCGTACAGTAGGCACTCGGCACTTCTTACCCTGATGCGCCCATCACTCTGGAACAGGGTAAATCTGGACTCATCAGACCACATGACCTTCTTCTATTCCTCCAGAGTCCAATCTTTATTCTCCCTAACAAACTGAAGCTTTTTTTTCCCAGTTAACCTTATTGATTAGTGGTTTTCTTAAAGCTACACAGCTGTTCAATCCCAATCCCTTGAGTTCCCTTTGCATTGTGCGTGTGGAAATGCTCTTACTTTCACTATTAAACATACTCCTGAGTTCTACTGTTGTTTTTCTTTGATTTGATTTGACCAAAAGTTTATGTTATCGCTAATCGGGATTATTTGGGATTTTTTTCCAACCACATTTCTTCCTCGAAGAACTCGAACCACTATCCTTCCAGTTTTTAATAATACATTGGACAGTTTTTAACCCAGTTTCAGTCGTTTCTGCATCAATCTCCTTAGATGTTTTCTCTGCTTGATGCCAATGATGTAACTCTTCGTAAACATCTCCATGGTTGTCTAAGAAATGAGAAGTTACTGGGGTTAAATAACTTGTTTCCAGCTTAAAGATAATCACCCATGCAGTAATTATCCAATAGGAATCTTGTAAATATTTGCTTTGTTAAATCCAGGTGACTACATTGTGCAACCAAAGGGTTCTTTGGTCAGATGAGACAAAACTAGACAGGGTTCGTGGAAAATGAGAAAAAAGGTCAAGTTATCAATAAATAAATGAATTTTTTTGTCACTTTTGTTACATGGTGTAGTGGGAGGCATTACAAATAAGTACAAACAAGTGCTGCCAATTGACTTTATCTCAAATTTAGCAACTTTTTAGACCCTAACTTGGCGCCTGGAGACAAAACTAGTAGCTATACGTTGAAAAGTGTTGTTCGTACACAGTCTCAGGCCAATGAATGTGATTTATCATGGCTGAAATAGCACATATTGTTTCCAATCAGGCTCAATTTGACTTTATTTTGCAGCTTTCAAACAAATCAAATGCAGTTCAAAAGGTTTGATTTAACAACAAAAATGGGCTGAAGTGAAAGTTGAGTTTGGGAATTTCCCCTTGTTGATCGTCATAACTCCAGTTTGTCATACTGATGAAATGTTGCTCTGTAATCTGTGGGTGTGTTTGCATTATTCCATGATATCATTTGTCAAAATAATTTTCCACAGATAAATTACAGCCATAAACTAAACAACAAGTGTCAGAGAAACAAACAGAGAAAGAATAAAAACAAGTTACAACTTTGTAGCAGCTGAAAATGTCCTGGAAAATAATAATAATAAGGAAAGAGTGGATATTCTTTTCGAGAGCAAATGGAGAAAGAAGGTAGAGACTCAAATATTGAAGGTTGAAGATTTTTGATCAGAAACATTTTTGGTTTCTGGTGAAGAATGAGCTCATGAAAACCAAAGTTTAATCCTGTTTGATAAGATGTTCAAATGAAAGCAAAACAAAAATTTCTTGATGTTTTTTGTCCTACTTTTTCCCGCCCAGGTGACCCCCCTCAGGCGGCGGCGTGGCTTGGTCAGTGCGGCGTCTACCTGCTCATCATGGTGCTGGAAAAAGGCGTGATCAGTCTGGTGCTGCTCGTCCCCGGCTGGTCCAAAGTAAGGGAGGAGTTGTGATGCTTTCAGGGCCTGTGGGAAAGACCAGTGATGTCCTGAAACTTAAAAACGCTCTCACAGATTTTCCTTCTCAGCTAAACCAGATTTATTACTCTGATCGACAATTTCTCGTCTATATTTTCCAACATTTTTACACCCCAGCACGCAAAGACTCCACAAATTAATCCGTTTGTTTAAAAAATCTATTTCTGTTCTTGCTTTGTTTGGTTTGTTGTTTAACATTCTTCAGCAGTGTTTAGAGATTAAAGTCATTATGAAGACACAGAATAAACAAGCAGACGATAAAAAATGACCTTATCTTTATTGAAGACTTGAAGTTTCTGAGGGAAAGTTTGTTTTTATAACGTGGGATCATTTTTGTTTATTCACAGAAACAGATGTTTGTCTGGGAATTAAAATGTATTCTCTCGTTTCCTCTGAATTTACACTTTTTATTTATGTTTGCGAACAGAGAGTTTGTTTTTAAAAGCCATCTGTGTATTTTAGATGAGTAAACTTCCTTTATTTTGATTTGTCTGCGTCTAACGCTCTGTTTTTTTTTCTGTTTCTAGCTGCAGGAGGTTCTTCTGAGCTACATCTCTAACCCGCAGCTGGAGCTGGTTCTCGTCATGCTCATCGTGCCGTTCATCGTCAACGTGAGTGTCACTTTAATAACTGTACTTTTTGTATTTTCTCTACGTTTACCCTCGTCTCTCTGGCTCCCCCTGCAGTCTATCATGTTCTGGGTGGTGGACAGTCTGATGATGAGGAAGTACAAGACGATGAAGAGCCTGGACGACTCGTTCGGGGACTCGGTGAAAAAAGCCGACTCGCTGCCCTGGGTGAACAACGAGGAGGCACGGGTGAGAATAACTCCAATTTTAAGTGATGTTTTTAAAGGTGGTATGTAAAGAAAAACTATGAAATAATTGACTTTTACAAAGATATCTTAAAGAATAACAAGATTTCAGAAAAGCAACCCCTGCTGAGTGTGTAAACATAATTATTTTTGCTGTAAAAATCCGCTTTTTTGAATGGGTGTGTATGTAGTTTCTGGTTTATCTGCAGCCAGCCTCTAGTGGACACTCAAAGAACTGCAGCTTTTCCACACTTTTGCACAGTGATGTTCTCGCCACTGAAGGCCCAAAGCCCCATGTGTTTCCAGAAGAACTGATGCAAATATTTTGGCTTCCAAGATGGCATTTTAGCACAAATTATGACTTCAAATGTCATGGCTACCTACACTTCATTTTGGTGCACATGTTTTTGCTCTCAAGCGGGCACTTTTTTCTGTCCCAAAGTCTGCACTCAAGGTAGTTTTTGCCTCCCAAGAGGGCACTTTGGCAAAGATTTAGCTCCCCAAAGAGGGTAGTGTAGGGTGTTTTGTCTCCCAAGATGGCACTTTAGCACAAGTTTTGAATACCAAGAGGGCATTCGGCAAAGGTTTTTGGCTCCAAAAGGGTATTTTGTGCAAGACTTTGGCATTTATACAGGTATTTTTGCTTCCAAGAGTGTATTTGGCACAGATTATGCCAACCTTATAGGATATTGTAGCATGCTTTTCCTTCCAAGATGGCACTTTAACATGTTTTAATGTCCAAAAGGGCACTTAAGTACATGTTTTGGTTCCCACAAAGGCATTTAAGCAGACAATTTGGCTTCCAAGAGGGCACTTTAGTATGCTTTTGCACCCAAGTGGGCACTCTAGCAAGTGTTTTGGCACCCAAAAGGGCACTTTTGCACAAATTTTGGCCCCTTTGAAGGCATTTCGGTTCCCAAGAGGGCATTTTAGCAAGTATTTTGGCACACAAAAGGTATTTAGTTCAGGTTTTGGCTCCCACGAGGGCACTTTGTTTAGTGCATGTTTTACCTCCCCTCTGCCCCCCTCCAATACACACACTCCTCTTCCATTGCCTTCATATTTTCACAACCAGAGTTGTCTCTTGATTACAAAACACGTGTTGGATCCCCTTTTCAAAGTCTTTGATTTCCTGTATTTGTATTTCACTGTGAGAGAACAACTTCAGATCAGCTGGTTTGTGTTTGTTGATCTTAAACCTTTAGAAACCATGAGGGTCACCATGAGAATAACTGATGCTTCACTTCCCAGATCTATAAACTATAAAAACCAAAGGGTCACATCCTGAATCTGGTTCAAACTAAACTTTGGGAGGAAGTTTCTACAATTACATCCTTTGCATAAAGAAAAACTTGAGATGCCTGTAGTTAGAAAAGAGATAAACAAGTGAAGGTGTGTTTTAAGCTTGTGGATTATATTTGAAGTATTGGGATCAGAAGTTATGATAAACACTTTTACTAACATCAGAATAAGTCTGTGGAATCTAACTCATCTCTTGTCGTGACTCATCGAGCCTCAAAGGGTTGAAAAACGGAGTTACGCCGTCACGCTCGGCCGTCAGCTGCACCTGTTGTTTTGAGGATGAACTCAAAGATTCTCTCTCTCTTTGCTCGATGAAAAAATGAGGAACAAACCAGATGAGTTCACTACAAGAACATCTGACTCACACGTCCCTGGTTACTGATCAGATGGCTTTGGAAATGTTGGGACGGACTCTGAGTTTTCGCGGAGCTCCTTGTGATTCTTTATTGGAGTGAAAAAGATGCATATTTGACTCTGGTTTGATAACAAACTCCTCTTTTTCTGACTTTAACCCTCAGATTTCCACTCTAACCCCTCCCACCTCTTTTTTTCTCAGTGGCTCTACCGCGCAGCCATAAATCAACCCTTTTTCTGCTCATTAGAGTGACATTTAGGAGTCTTTTCCACACGCTGATGTTATGGAAAGCAGGAGGGCAACAGGGCAGTGGTGTGCACAGAGGGGGGCCAGAGGGGGTCCTCTCGGAAGCCAGAAGTGCCCTAAACTACACCAATCTGTCCCTGTGACTGGTTAAAACATGATAAAGTGACATTGTGGGAGCCAAAAAACACACTTACATGTCAACACAGGAGCAAACACCTGCAGTTCCCTCTTAGGAACCAAAAAAACCTGCTCAAATGCCCTTTCAAGCACCCAACCACTCTACAGTTCGCTCTTAGGAGCCAAAAAATGCAGTAAACTATCCTTTTGGGAGTCATAATATGCAGAAGTGTTCTCTAGGGAGCTAAAACATGCTAAAGTGACCTTTTGGGTGCCAAAACACATGTTAGAGTGCCCTCTTCCAACTCTTGGGATTCAAAACAAATGCAAAAGTACTCTCTTGGGAGCCAAAATATCCAAAAGTGTTCCCTCGGGTGCTAAAACACATGCTTAAATGTCCACTCGGGTATATGAACACACTCTACATTTCCCTCTTAGGAGCCCAAACATGTAGAAAAAGTATCCTTATGTGGGCCAAAATATGCAAAAGTGTTCTATGGTGAGCCAAAACATGTTAAAGTGACCTTTTGGATGCCAAAATGCATGTTGAAGTGTTCTCTTCCAGCTCTTGAGAGTCAAAACCTGCTAAAATGCGCTCTAAGTAGCAAAAACATATGCTAAAGTACTCCCTTGGGAGCTGAAACATGCAAAAGTTTTCACTTGGGAGCCAAAACCCATAGGGAAGTGCCCTTTTTGGCACCACAACGTGTGCTAAAGTGCTTTACACCTACTTTTGGGAGCTAAAACATGTGCTTAAGTGCGCACTTGTACGCCAAAATACACTAAAGTGTTTCCTAAGGAGCCAAAACACATGCATATATGTCCACTCAGGTATAGAAACACCCTCTACAGTTCCTCTTAGGAGCCAAAACACGTCAGAAAACTATCCTCTTGGGAGCCAAAATGCATGCTAGAGTGCCTATTTTAGCTCTTTAGAACAAAATATGTTGTGAACTACTCTCTTGGGACTCAAAATATCCAAAAGTGTTTATGCTGGAGCCAAATATGTGCTTGAGTGCCCTATTTGGAGCCAAAATGCCTGCTAAAGAGCTCTGCACCTACTTTTGGGAGCCAAAACATGTTCAAGAGGGCCAAAATACACCAAAGTATCCTCTTAGGCGCCAAAACACAAACTAAAGAGTCCACTCAGATACATAAACACACTCTACAGTTCCCTCTTTAGAGGAAAAACATATGCTAAAGCACTTTCTTGGGAGCCAAAATATGCAAAAGTGCTTTTTTTTAAGCCAAAATGTGTGTTTAATTGCCTTATTATTCCTCTTGGGGGTCAAACTCACCCTGCCTGTGCCATTTTTTGTTCTTTCACCCTTTAATAAGTCCGTACACGCCACTTTATTCAAGAGTTTTGAGTTTTAGAGGAGAGTTTGACACTGAATCTGAGGAGGAAAGGAAAACAGATGTAATCAGTATCTGATTTTAAGATTAATGAACGAATGGTGGAGGATAAACATCTGGGATTAAATCCAAACATTTGTAAGAAAATGCTCTCTAACGCTGTTTTCACCCTCAGGTTCTCCTCACTGTCGACACCGACACAGACGAGGCCTCAGAGGGAGAAGAAGACTCCTCTGAAGTTCGCCCTCTTCCTCCTGTGCATTATTCCGGCGGACCGCTGAGACCGAGCTGGGTGGTCGTGTAAACACAGGTCACGTGACCTCACACCTGTACGTTCTCTATCCACACACACACAGAAACTTCTCCAGAAGCCTAAACGCGAGCAAAAACAGAAATCAGATCACCTCAGATTAAATATCAGCTTCCTGTAAGCAACGGCACAATTAAAGGTTATTACAACCTCTGAATGTGAACACTACAGCCTTAGCTGCCTTCCTGCACTACATGTATGCATGCTAAACAAAGTGCATTTTGGGAAATGTAGGCACAATTTTCCTCCAGTGGGAGATGTTTGGAAGATAAGCGCCCGCAGGGGAAGTGTCTGATGGTGTATCGTATTCCAAAGAGGAGGGGGGAGAGTTTAAAAACAAGTGCTCAAAGGTTTCACTCCTTCAGATACCGTCTCTTTAAATCCACGTCTGTAGTTTTTAATCAGAGTCATTCCTGTGGCGGCGTGTTGACGTTTAAATGTGGTAAATGAAAGGTTTTTAGCTCCTGTTTTTAAAGGAAATTATACCCAGGAAGGATTTTTATCTTGTTGTGGTTTGAAGGACCAGATCTCACTGAGTTGTTTGTTGCATATGATGGAGTATTTCAGGAAGAATTTATTATGATTTCAAGACCAAAAGACAGGAAATCGCACTAATTATGTCCCAAAACTAGTGAAAAAGTGATGTAATTGTTGTGGAAATTTAAAGCAAAAGTTCCACTTTTTTCTTAAAAGTAAAAAAAAAAAAAAGTTTACAACCTTTAAAGCTACTTAACTGCACAGAAGATGTGCAAAATAGTCCGTTTTTTAATTACGTTTCTTTCTTGGCAGGAAGTAACGGCTTTTTATCGCACTTACTTTCTACTTCCTGTTTGTTTAACCACTTTAAATCCAGATAAACTGGTCAACGGACATAGTCAGAAACTTCTCGCAGGAGCTTTACAATAGTTTTTATTAAGCAAAATCAAGCAAAAACGTGTTATAGTATTGTATTAAAGCTCCTGTGTGGATTTTTTTAATATGTAATAAAAGAGGTTGAAACTTGCAGAGATGTGTCTGAACGATCTACAGATAAAAATCTACAAATTTGGGAAGATTTGTAATTTCTATTTTGTTATTTGTCATGCCCTGCAGCGAGGTGAGGGGGGTAGGTATCAGATAATGCAATCACTAGCATTTATTTGTCTTTATTTCACTGCAGATGCTCATGTTGAGTGAAAAGTCTGGAAGTCACATTAGTTTTTTTGGTTGCTTAGATGTGTGAGAGGTAACACTTTGTCCACAGGGGGGGCGCCAACAACAACACTAGGTTTCTCGCAGGAGCTTTAAACTATCAAAATCTAATTTTTGAACATTTTTTGCGCATACTTCATGGTATGCTTTCCTTTTACTGAGCAAGACTATTTATAAAAGTGGCATAAATGCAACATCAGTATTGTGAAAAATTACAATTTTCTTTAAAAAAATAAAAGCATCAGCTCTTTACTTAAAGCTCCTGTGCTAAAGGATGAAGTATTTTTTTTTTTATTTTCTCTGAAAGTGGAGTTCAAAAGAACTCAAGCTACTATTTTACCAGAAAAAAGCTAAAGGTGAAAGAGGCTGTTTGTTAGCCTGATGACACCTACCCCCCCCAACAGCGATTTAAAACATTAAAAAATATAACATTTCCTCATCTTTCTACTGTTTTTTTTTTTTTTTGCTCTTGTAGCTTATAAAAAAACATCTGTGCATTTCAGTTTTTTCCATAACTTGCCAAAAACAACAAAACAAAAAACCTCACAGGAGCATTAAAATGCGTCTTGATCAAGCATTTTACCCAAAAAACTTAAAGCTCCTGTGAGGATTTTTTAAAGTGGTGATAAAAAAGGCTGAAACTCATAGAGATGACTCTTAGTGACATAAAAAGTGAATTAAATAAATAAAGATAAAACTCACAGGAGCTTTAAATGCTTCTAAATTGGCGTTTTACCCAAAATTAAAGCTCCTGTTAGGATTTTTTTTTCTGGAAATAAAAAAGGCTGAAACTCATAGAAATTACTCTTAATGGCCTAAAAAATAAATTACAGCACTAACATAAAGATTGATGATTCATTTTTTGTTGTTTTTATTGCCTTTAGCTGACGCGAGGGGGTAGGTGTCAGATCTTTAATCCTGTATTTCGCACCAAATGTTCCTGTGAGTGAAACATCTGGAAGCAATATGAGATATTTTGTCACTTAAATGTATTAGAGGTATCACTTCATCCACAGGGGGCGCCAACAACAACAACACTAAGTCCCTCACAGGAGCTTTAAACCATCAAATCTCATTTTTTTAACCTTTAAGCTGCCTGATACTCCATCATATGCTCTCAGTGGGACAACAGTGTTTAAATACGGCACATTTTATTTTATTTATTTGTGTTTTATTCATATATGTTCCAGTCTGTGGTAAAAATGTTGGAACTGGAAGTTTTAGGAAAGGAGGAAGTGAGTGGAATAAAATCGCATTAACATCCGTTTTAAAGTTTATATCATGATTTTAAAGGTTTACAGGTCAGCATATTTCATCTGTAATGTTTATTTTGTATCTGATGTATCGCTCTCTTGTGTATTTTTGTTATAAAAATGACGTAAACGTTCTGAAGTGTCATTATCGGGCTGTGAAACTGCCTCGGTGCTTCTTAATGAATGTATCTTTAAATAAAGATGATTGACATGTGATGTGAGTGTGTTGGTGTTGAATTCCTGCGTCAGACGCCGTGATGACAGACGATCTGAGCGCTACCTGGCTGCAGCACACCTGTGTGGGCGGGGCCAGCAGCCCTATGACCCCCGGCTGATGACAGGGCGGACTACAGAGCGCCGTGTGTTTTAGTGTCGTGTGGGGACGAGCGCTTCGCCAGGTGTGATCTTCAACTTGAAGGAAAAACAACTGGAGTGTTTTTAAAAGTTTTATTTACAACAGAAGAAAATAAGACACATAATATTATAAAAACACTATTAGAAATGGTACAAAAATATATTCAGAGCGACTGTTTTTGGAGGAGAATGGCAGACGGTTACGGATTAATCCAAAGAAAAGCCGCCACGGTTTCACGCTCTGTTCGTTCGCTCTCCCGTGTCGAACATGTGCGACGTCACGTAATCCTCGTACTCCCCGTCGATCAGCTTGGCGGCGTTGTTGCGTGCGAACCAGCAGTCCACGCTCTGAGTCCCGCTGTAGATTCTCCGGCTTTTCCGGACCACGGGGACGGAGCGGTCTTTGACTTTGAGGACGTTGGAGGGTTTCAGGTCGCCGTCTGCAGGAAGCTCAGCGAGGCCGACTTCCTCGTACAGGAACTGACCTGCGAGTAAAAAAACGGAAGTTGGAGCTATTTTAGTGTCAGAATCAAACTGATGTGAGTCTTTGAAACCAGATTTTAACTCTCTTTACGTTTACATCGAGCCAAAAACAAAAGGATTCACATCAGTAAAGACAAACAAAGGTTAAGTATGTGTTTTGTATACTTCAGCTTTTTAACGTCTTTACATCTGTCATCATGAAGCCGATATATAAACTTTTTTCATCTCATATAAGACTATAATATGGCGTTTTAACGTCATGTAAGTTGCAACTGTAAACTCCCATGTCCACTGTTAATTAACAAACTACTATACCGAGTCTCACTTCACTTCATAATGCGACAAATCATTTTAAAGTCTTTTGTTATAATTTTATTCACTGCATGTTTTGATAGAATCTACATTGTTACTTAAAATCAAGTTTAGTCCCTTGCATTAAATGGAAAATGGAACTTTTCAATACATTGTAAATATGACTAATTGATAATGATGTTCCTTGTCTTAATTTTTTATGTTCTGCTCCTTTGTTTTGAATCATATTTTGAATATTATAACAATGTGTGTTCATGTACTGTATATTCTGTGCATATCATTGTTCTCACTTCACATATCAGCCGATATATGGCTGTCAAGATTCAATCAAAAGCCAAGTTATTGATCATTGAAAACATGCTTGATAATGTAGTTTTAGCCCCGTTTCCATTAGTTAAAGAAACATCCTTCTACATGTAACTGACCGTATTGTTATTATGACTTAATGTGATTATAAATGTGCTTTTAGTAACTCACTGTCTTCAGTCAGAACGAGCTATTCGTTTGTTTTTCAGCTCTAAGTTTGGATCTTCTAATCGCCCATTTCATTCTTTATTTCAGCTTCCCAATGATTTCATGAGCTGCCATAAAACTTGACATAGTTGTAGTTTAATGTCACAGTAAAATGTTGCCTAAAGTTTGCTTTGCTTTCTGCAGAAATCACCTTTTTTCTTTCTAAGGCGAACTATCTTCCCATAAATGTCTCTAAACATTACTTTGTATTGATTCAAGCCTCTGGAAAAGGATTATTCAAGCCTACAAAAACGGCAAAAAGCAGGAGGAGGACAAACTCTGTGAAACACTGTCTCTCTAGCTCTGGTGCGCAGGCGCAGGAGCAGATGCGCAGCATATTCACAGATTAATTAAATATCCCCCTAATATTATTTGGTCAAACTTAAATGATGTAACCTCTGTGCAAGAACTATTATAGATCAATATCAATAATCATCAGATATCATGAGAGTCTGTTTTCATTTCAGGGAGAATTCAGCTGAACAGAGTGAAGCAGGGAACTTTAAAAATATCGCTGTTTCTTTTCTTGCGATATCGTTTAGCCCAGTTTGCAGAAAAGTCGAGTAAGTCTGAATAATTCTTGTGTTACTCTCTTGTTGATCTGACTTTAAGTTCCCTCGACATCGATATTGAACATGTTAAACAGTTTTTTTTGCCTCATAACTGTCAAATAACATAGTTTTAATAATGTAAACCAGTGGCTCCCAACCTTTTCCAATTAAGGGCCCACTTTTAAGTCTCAAAAATTTTTCGCGGCCCACCTCCGACCATATAATTATGGGGGCTGTATAGCGCCTTGTTAGCGCTTGATTTGTAACAAAGACCCGAAAAGTAAGAAAAAAAATGTAATAAAACCCGAAATGTGATAACTGGTCAATGATGTAACAGATGCTGAGCCCAGAAGGTAAAAGTCATTTGCCCACGATATAACAACTTGTTAAACGTTAGGTCCGTGATTATAGTCTTGGGATATACAACATTTGTTTGATCAAATTTCAGGGCTTTGTTAATTTTGGGGTCATGTTACATGTTGGGCTTTAACTTGCCCTCTTCAAGGACTTTTCTTATATACAAACATTTGAACATGTTGAATATCCTTACAAATGTAACCAAGTTTTAATATTTAAACATTATTCTGTAGATTTGTATCTTAATATAATTACCCTTCATTAAATTTCAGACTATTTTGAAAATGATTTGGCGGCCCACTTGCAATATCTTCGCGGCCCACCAGGGGGCCACGGACCACAGGTTGGGAATCACTGATGTAAACAATGTGATGAAATATGAAAAAGCATTTGGTGTTTGTAGTTTCAGATTTTACGTCCTGAAGATTAATGCAAAATAGATTCCTGACAGGGTGAGCAGGACTCAGTTTGTACATTTTTTGATAGATACAGATTTTATTTGTTTGGTGTTTTACCCAGAAGGCCGTGGGTGCTATGCGACAGCCCTTTGCTCTGTCCGATGTAAAACCCCAAGTGGTCTCTCTGGTAAGCGGCCGGATTCTTGTACTGATGCAGCAGAATCACGAAGCTGATGTTCCCTCCGACCGTCACCGTCACGTTACTCTTCTCCACGATGGACACGGAGAGAACGCCGCTTTCCACCGACGCCGTGGAGTGACACGGCAGCACCATCCTGTCCAGCCCGTCCAGGATGACTTTCTTCGGCGTCACCTCGATGTACGAGCGCCTGGGCCGATCCGCCACGATGGTGATGGTGCTGAAGTACGTGCGCTGCTGTTTGTGGCTGCCTGGAGGAGCCGGGGCGCCGATGAGTTTACCGTTCACCGTCACGCCTGGAGACGAAAAACACGAAGACGAACGTCAGCGACAGGAGAAGTGACGAGAGGTAAGAGCGAGTTTATCTGAGACTCACCTGAGTGTTTGTGGTCGGAGACGAGGCGCAGGACGTGACCGGGCTCCCCGTTGATGTTGAAGCAAACCGTCAGTTTACTGAGCGGGAACTCCACCACGAAGTGAGGGTCACCATCGGCTGAAAGGTTCAGAGTCAGAAAATAAAATATCAGCCAGAAGCTTCAAATAACAAACAAACAAACAAATGCAAAAAAACTGATTTTTGAAGATTTGTGGTAGTTCCCCTCTTTTCCTCGTGGTTGTGACCAATGGGAGCGTGTTAGCTCAACATTTAATCGTTCTAAAATCTAAATTAAGCTTCAACGAAGATTTGATGCATTATTTTTATTTTGCACCAGAGAAATATATTTGTATTTCTTGTTATTGCAGCATGTGGTGAAGGATTATAGTGGAAGTTAAAGAACTTCCTGTTATTTCTTTTGGCCAATATTGGGTCAAAATTTTGAAGATATTCAAATTTCTAAGATTATTAAGTCACAATTTTGAGGTGAAAAGTCAAAATCAAAGTAATGGCAAAAAATTTGAGAGAAAAGCATAAAAGATGAGAGGACTAAGTAAAAAAATTTGAGATAAAAAGTGAAAACTCTGACACAAAAAAGTCCAAATATAAAGAGAAAAGTCAAAAGTCCAAGAGAAAAAATAATTTTATTTTTAAAAGTCACAAGTCACAATTTTGAGGTAAAATATCTCAATTAGAGATAATGTTGAACAATTGAAAGAAAAAGCCAGATGCTCGAAATGTCGAATGTTGAAATTTTGAGATGTAAATTCAAAATTATAAGTAAAGTCTAAATTTTGAAAGAAAGATCAAATTTGGCGATCAAAAGTCAAAATTATGAGATAAGTCAAAATTTTCAGAAGTCCAAATTTGAAGACACAAATTCAATATATATATATATATATATATATATATTTTTTTTTTTAAGATATTTTTTGGGCTTTTCTGCCTTTAATTGGATAGAGGAGGACAGTGAGTAGGAAAGGGGGAGAGAGTGGGGAGTGACATGCGGGAAACAGGCCACAGGAGGGAATTGAACCCACTGGGCCATCTGCGCCCCCAAATTCAATATTTTTAAGATAATTAAGTCACAGTTTTGGGATAAAATGTCATAATTTGAGACAAAAAGTCAGAATTATAGGTTGAAAAGAAAAATGTTTGGATACAATGTCAAATTTTGACATTAAAAGTCAAACATTAGAGATAAAGGCAAAAATTTTGAATAAAAAAGCTCCAAAACTTCGGATCTTTGCTCTTATTTTGAAAGGACGGCTTGACCAATCACTATAGGACATGGACTCGATCCATGGACCTGAGCTGAAGCGTCCTGGTCGTGTGAGAACCAGCAGAGGAGAAAGAGGCCGAGTGGAGATGATAGAGTGACGGTAATGACGGGGTCATTAGTGTCGCTAACGGCCTCTGATGGCTCCGTCTCTTCACTGTAACAGAAACATCCACCTTCATCCTCCACTGCATCTGTGTGTGTGAGAGTGTGTGTGTTTTTGAACACGCACTTGCATGTTTAAAGTGCCACGTAGAGCCCGTGTTGGTATTTCAATTAGACCCTGTGTGTTCTCTGCTCTCTTCAGGTCGAGTTCAGAGGAATCTCTGAACCGTCACATCGTCTGACAAACGTACAAATTACAGGACGCCCACACAGAGCGACAGAGAGAGAGAGAGAGTCTACTGTACATTCCCCGCCTGCTTTCTTTTTTTCTCTTTATTCTTTACGGAGCTTTGAACCGTACATGCTTAAAACACGCAGAGTTTAGATGTTAAGAGATGAAAGAAGAAGAAGAGGGAAAAGTTCGACTGATGATTCGAGAGAAGAAACGTTGAAGTCACCTGATGTTTTGGAGATGGTGATGGATTTCTTCACAGGTCTCCTCTGAACGTTACCTGCAGGAAAGAAAGTTTTCATTAACAAAGAGTCACACGAGAACTGCACGAAACTGGAAATCTAGAGATGAAAACAGCATCAAAACATTTCAACTCATCGTCCTCCTTTTCACTACTTCAAGCATCAAGCAAACTCTAAGATTTTACACCATGATTTTATGAGTCGTAGCCAAATATGCGATAGAACGTCACTAACAGCTGCCAAAAAGTGCAACCACCAGACGAGGGACTACGCAAACGACCACAAGCAGACAGACGCCCCAAACAGACAACAAACTCCACCTATGAACAGCAGCCAACAGATTCCACCATCAGCCCTGGGACCAACAGCCAACAGATGTGGCCAACTCCCAATGAACGTGGTCAACGCCCAACATACACAGCCAATGGGCGCAGCCAATGAGTGCTGGCACCACCCAACAGACACGCCAATAGATTCCACCAATGGACAAGGGGAGGCACCATCAGACATGTGACACAGCAAACGCCCATAAGACACAACCAACACCCAATGGCCTCCGCCATCGGTCACCGCCAATGGTCACCACCCATGGACACCGCCAATGGTCACCGCCCATGGACACCGCCAGTGGTCACCGCTAATGGTCACCGCCCATGGACAACACCAATGGACACCGCCATTGGTCACCGCCAATGGTCACTGCCCATGGACAACACCAATGGACACCGCCATTGGTCACCGCCAATGGTCACTGCCCATGGACACCGCCAATGGTCACCGCCCATGGACACTGCCAATGGTCACCGCCCATGGACACCGCCAATGGTCACCGCCCATGGACACCGCCAACAGTCATGGCTAACACGTGGCCAATGGACAGAAAATGGACAATGGATGCGCCCAATGGAAGCACCCAGTAGAAGCGCCAAATGGATGCGCCCAATGGATATGCCCAATGGATGCGCCAAATGGATGCGCCCAATGGAAGCGCCCTATGGATGCGCCCAATGGATGCGCCCAATGGATGTAACCAATAGATGCACCCAATGGATGCAACCAATGGATACGCCCAATGGTTGCACCCAATGGATACGCCCAATGGATGCACCCAATGGATACGCCCAATGGATGCGCCCAATGGATGCGCCCAATGGATGAGCCCGATGGAAGCGCCCAATAGAAGCGCCAAATGGATGCGCCCAATGGAAGCGCCTAATGGATACGCCCAATGGATGCGCCCAATGGATGCGCCCTATGGATGCAACCAGTAGATGCACCCAATGGATGCGCCCAATGGATATGCCCAATGGAAGCGCCCAGTAGATACGCCCAATGGAAGCGCCCAATGGAAGCGCCCAATGGAAGCGCCCAATGGATGCGCCCAATGGCCACCACCAACAGATGCTGATGACAGACACTTCTAATGGCCGCTGCCAACAGCTGCCATCAACACAAGCAACCAACAGCCAATGGACGCAGCCAACGCCCAAGAGATGCGACTTAAAAATGCCACCAACCAACGCCTTGTGTAAGTAGACGCTGCTAGTGGACGCCGACAGTTAAAAAGTATAAAATCCAAACGCGTTCTCTTGTACTGATTTGGTGTCTCATTCCTGTGTCATGTGTCATGTACCTGGGACGTGACTTCAAAATAAAAGCATGGTGTGAAAATAAAGGGAGATAAACTCCTCACCTCTGCTGTTGCTCACAGTTGAAGTCTGGCTCCCTGGTTTCCCTCCAGTTTTCTGCCCGTCCTCCGTATCAGCTGGCAGGTCGTTCTCATCCTCACCAGCAGCCAGGCTGATGGTCGGCGGCGGCGGCGCCATGGTGTTGTCCGGCAGCACCTCGGGCTTCTCCACGACCAGGTTGGTGAGCGGGCTGAGGAAGTGGTAGGTCAGAGACAGATTTGTAGCCTGCTGCACATGCTCCTCTCTCTCTTTACTGGTTTGACTTTTCAGTTTCGACTTCAGCTCCTCTTTGACGCTCAGAAAACCCCAAACACGCTCCACAAAATCCTCCGTCATCGACCCTAAAACCTTCGCTCCCTCCGCCATCGCCGCCGTGGCCGCTTTCACGTGTTTCTCCGTCTCGATCTGCCGGTGTCGCAGCGGCACGTCCGTCTCCAGGACGATGCTCTTGTCGTTGTTGCTCGCCGTGACCTGGACGTGGAGAGATTCGGCGCTTTGGTTCTTCAACTTTCCTGCGATGACGAGTTCGGAGCCGTTGAAGTAGTTGGTGAAGAGATTCTGGGTGACGTACTGGACCGAGTCTTCGGTGTAGTTGATCCTGATGTCGGAGAGCAGAGGAGTTCCTATCTCATCGTAGAATCTGGAAAAGAAGAAGAAGATGTCCAGGATCAGTTTGAGTTAAAGAAACTGGGAGACTGAAGACCAGAGTGAAAAATAAAAAGCCAAAAAAGCCCAAAACTGGTCCAAATGGTGGAAAAATAAACTGATTTCATGTTTTTTTGTTTTTTTTTTAATCAAATTTTTCATTTTATTCTTTTTTGAACACAATTATAAGTGTGTATGCTCAGTACAAAAATATAGTGCAAATTTTACAAATATAAATTCACATAACTTCAAAAAGCAAGTATACAAGTATATAATTGTAGTCACATAAGAAGTTGGAGCAATGACAAATATATATATATATATATATATATATATATATATATATATATATGTGTGTGTGTATAAACACATATAGCACCAAACATACATAATTATGTTCAGTTGCCTACATGTACTGACACACACGTTAAAACATGAACATAAATATAAAATAACCGAATTCATGTTTAACGACCGCATGATTGTTTTTTTCCTTCTTCCACACTCAAAGTTTGGGAGTTGCTTATTTTCCTGTTTTCCTTTTGTTTCTCCCCTTTTTTTTTTCATCATCTCATGATTTTGACTCCATCACCTACAATATTTGATTTTTTATTTCCTGAATTTAACTTTCCTCAAAATTTAAACTATTTTTTTCTCATAATTTTGACTTAGTCAATGAAAAATTGTAACTTTTCACCTAACAATGTTCATCTTTTGCCTCATAATTTTAATGTTTTATTCCCAAATTTTGACTTTTCCATCATAATGTTGACTGATCATATTGAAATTCTAACTTTTCATCCCAAAAATTTTGACTTTTCTCAAATAATTCTGTCTTTCTGTTCAAAAAGTTTGACTTTTTCGTCATGATTTAGACTTACTTTCTTGAAATTTTGTCCATTTATTCCAAAATTTAGACTTTTTATCTCATAGATTTGACTCAACTCAAAATTTTAACTGTTTATCGTCATAATTTTGACAATTATATTTTAATTTTGACTTTTTATCTCAAAATTTCATAATCAATCAATGTCATAATTCTGACTTAACAACTTTTCACCTCAAAATCTTGACATTTTAATTCAAAATTTGTCATTTTTTTCTCATGATTTTAACTAAATCATCTGATATTCATGACTTTTCACTACAAAATGTTGACTTTTTTCCACATAATTTCAACCTATTATTCCAGAACTTTGACTTGTCGTCCATGATTTTGTCATTTTAAGATTTTTACTTTTTTCTCAGAATTCTGCCTTTTTTTTCTCCTAATCTTTACGTTTTATTCCAAAACTTTGACTATTTCCATCACAATTTTGATTTTTAATCCTGAAATCTGAACTTTTTATGTCCAGATTTTGACTTTTTGTCCCATAAATTTGACCTTTTTTCCTCATTATTTTGTCTTTCTTACCTCATATTTTTGACTTTACTTTCTTTAAAAGTGTTCTTTTTCTCTTCATGCCACCAAACAGAAGTTAAAGTTGTTTCTGAGTGAATAGTTGTGACAAATTTGAAAAATTCTCATGTTTATTTAAACGAACCTCCTTCCGGCTGTAAACCTGAGAGCCACACATTCATAAAAGAGAAAAGTGTGTGTGTGTGTGTGTGTGTGTGTGTGTGTGTCCCCTGTCCTGGTCGTCACGCCGTGGTAAACCTCCTCACCTCCTTCACCGGCGTGTTAGTTCAAGCAGGACGTGGTCTATTATCTGAGGAGTCTGTCTTTTAACCCCAGGTACACACACCCCCATGCAGGTTTCACAACACACACACATTCCTGCCGCGCTGAACAAACACCGAGTGTGTGTCCGAGCGCAGAAGAAAGAGAGAGAGAGAGAAGGAAGGATGGGAGAGAAAGAGTGCGGCTGTTTGAGTCACATGTTGAAGTTGATTAAAGAGCTCTGTTGTCAGCACCGTCACATTTTCGCTCCTCGTTCTCTCGAAACTCGATGAAAGACGAGTCGGAGGTTAGAACGAGGATTAAGAAGAGTTTATGATTAATAAAAAGCCGGATTACATCAGGGCTGAGGGATTTGCAAAAATAATCTAATTGCGATTATTATTTCCTGTATGGCAATTGCAGTTTTTTGTAGAACATGAACAGTTACATTAATTACAGCACAACAACAACAACAACCCACTACCACTCCACGGCTTTTTGTCCACGGCTTTTTTAGATTTTCACTCTTTTTTTTTTGCCAGATTTGGGACATTTTTTTCTACTTTTAGAGTATTTCCAGATTTTATCCCACTTGACATGCACATTTTTGTTATTTTTGCACATTTTTTTGGCACTATTCACTCTTTTCTGCCAATTCTGGACCATTTTTTAAAACCTTCACACTATTTTCCACGTTCACATCCAACTGTCTGCCCATTTTTGCCACTTTTGAACCATTTTTTGTTACTATTTGACCATTTATTTCCCACTTTCTGCCATTTTTGACCATATTTTTAAAACTTTATCACTAATTTCCGGGATCATGTCCAAAATTCTTGCTTATTGTTGTTGTTTATGCCCATTTTTGGACCTTTTTTTGCCTTTTTGGACACTTTTTTGACACCTTCCCAATATTTTCCAGGTTCACTCCAATTTTCAAGCATATTATTCTTGTTGTTTTGCCCATTTTTGCCACATTTCACTTCCTTTTTGCTACTTATGAACCATTTTTGATACCATCTCACTTTTTACCACGTTCTCGTCCAATTTTCTTGCCAATTTTTGTTGGTTTGTCCATTTTGCCACTTATGAACAATGTTTCTGACACCAGTTTCTGGACCATTTTTTGTTACTATTTGACCATTTATTTGCCACTTTTAGACCATTTTCTGCCATTTTTGACCATATTTTTAAAACCTTATCACTAATTTCCAGGATCATGTCCAATATTCTTGCTTTTCGTTGCTGTTTTTGCCCTTTTTTGGACAATGTTTTGCCTTTTTGGACCATTTTTTGATACCTTCTCAATATTTTCTAGGTTCACTCCAATTTTCAAGCACATTATTGTTGCTGTTTTGCCCATTTTTGCCACGTTTCACTTCCTTTTTCCCCATTTTTGGACTATTTTTTGATACCTTTTCACTATTTTCCAAGTTCTTGTCCAATCGTGTGGTTGCCAATTGTTGCTGGTGTACCTGCTTTTGCCACTTTTGGACCACTTTTTTTTTTTTAAACCTTCTCACTATTTTCCAGGTTCTCTATCAATTTTCTCGACATTCATCGTTGTTTTTGCCCATTTTCAACACCTTTCACTCTTTTTCGCCAACTTTGGCCCATTTTTTGCCACTTTTTGAGTATTTCTAGGTTTTATTCCAATTTCAATGCCAATCTTTGTTGCTTTTTGGCAATTTTTTTCCACCTCAAACTTAGTTTTATTGCTACTCTTTGCTGTTTTTGCCTTTTTACCACATAGATTGTTTCTTTTGTAAAGGTAGTTTTTAACAGTTTGTGCTTTTGGTTGAGAAAAAACTGCAGCTGATATTTTGACAGATTCCAGGTTATAGAAATATTTCACTGTCTGTGATTAGAATATTGCAACAGGACGTATTGCGATTAATTGCCCAGTGTTAGATTTACATGCAGAGGAAGTTAAACCCTACCCTTTCAGCATGGCGCTGGCTTTGGCGTCCTCGTTGATCCGTCTCATCATCCCGCAGTTCTCCAGACTCATTCGCTCCAGGAGTCGATAATCCACGTCGTCCCCGAGCCCGATGGTGAAGATGCAAAATTTCTCCTGCACAGCCAAGCGAGTGTTTCCCAAGATGACGTTGGACTGCTTCTCTCCAACCGTGGGGCGTCCGTCCGTGAGGAAAATGATTAAAGAGACGCTGTTGGGGCCGGCGTCCGAGCGGGAGAGGTGCTCACGAAGAAGCGTGGAGCCCGTCTGGATCGCACCGTCGATATTTGTGCCTGCAGAACGAAGACACGTTAACCACTTATAGCGAGATAATCTCACCTGGCGGCTGTAAAACCTCACCTCCTGTCGTCGCCAGAGTGAAAATAAACTTCTTAGCATCTCTGATGTTAATCGGCGTCACCGGTACGAGCTGATCCGGCCGCCAGACTTTGATTTTATTGGAGAAGCTGATGAAGTTGAAGCTGTCAGTTGGTCGCAGATCCCTCAGGATGGTGAAGAGAGCTTCTTTAGTCTGGAAAAAAAAGGGTAAAACAGATTTTTACCATCATGTTTTCCATCACATCAACTTTGGTTTATTCTGTTTACGGCTGTTGTTAATAAACAACCACGCCTGATGACCAGCTGTTTGGTTTTTGTCACATGAAAACTCCACCCAGACTCCGAGCGGACAAATATGAATCACAACATGTTGGAAAAACTCAACACGTGCTTGATTGTGACTCAGTTTTTATGTCGTAATTCATAAATCAGTTCCTGAGATGCAGCTCCGCTAAACAGCTGGGAGGGGCTTAGGGGCGTAAGAAAGAGAAATAAACAAAATAAAGTGATGGAGGATGAAAAAAGAGGGGCCAGTGATGCTCGAGGTGAACGTGAGCACAAGCCAGGGCCCTCAGTCATGAAGGACGCCCCCTGCAACATCTCCATAGCTGTTGTTATGATGGCGCGCCCTCCACTGTGTGAAAATTCTGACTTTTTCATAAGATTTTGACTTTTTTTTCATAATTTTGACTGTATCTGAAATTTCCCACTCCTACTTGTAATTTTTGACTAATGTCAGAATTTAAACTTTATCCTAAAATTTTGACTTTAATCCCGAAATGTAGAACTTTTGAGCCCATAATTTTGACCTTTTATCTCAAAATTGAACTCTGTTTTAGGTTTTTGACTTTTCTTTCATAAAAGTTAGGCCTCTTTAATTATTCTGACTGACTTTTTCCAAAATCTCAAAATTTTAATCTTTTCCCTTGTGTTTATTTTGTCCAAATTATGACTTTTGAGCTCAAAACTTTAACTTTTTTTTGGGACATTTTCTCAAAATCTGAAACTGTTAAGCTAATAATGTTGACTTCTTATTCCAAAATTGAAGGTTTATCTTAAAAATTTGACTTTCTTTCCAAAAATTGGACTGAATATTGAATTTTGAAATTTTTTGTCTAATAATGTTTCTTTTTTTTTTTTTTTTGCATAAATATGACATTAATCATACTTCTGACTTCTCCCCCTCATGATTAGCAATTTATCTCAAATTTACCTTTTTTTAATTCAAATAACTGTGACTTTTTCTCAAAATTTTGCCTTTAATTAGAAAATCTTAAACTCTATAGGTCAAAACTGTAACTTAAAATTGTGACTTTTCAACCCAAGAGTTTTGACTTTTTGTCAAATTTTACTTTCTTTTCTTGTAACTGTGACAAAGTGCATACTTTTGACTTTTTTACCCCTCAAAATCATGACTTTTTATCTCAGAATTTGAACCTTTATTCTCATAATTATGACTTCATATGTTCAGAAAAAAACCAAAACAAAGCCATGTTTGTTTGTTTGTTTTTTTGAACTGGTGAAAATGGGCTTCCATAGTTTCAGACATAGACTTTCTCCTCTTCTCTTTGTTCTAGTTTCCTTTTTTAGTTTAAAAGTCATCAGTATCAGTCTGTTTCATAGTCAGAGAAAAATTCCTGCTTTAAGTTTCTGAGTTTGGTCTGTTTTGAAAACTGTCGTTCGGCTCAAACTGAAGCCTCCAGCAGATGCTCCGCCCCCTGGTGTCTGGCTGCAGTATAGGTCATAAGCCCCGCCTCCCCATGTATTCCAGATATGAGCCGGGAAAACTTTAAAAAATTACGATACCTCGTAGAAACGTTTCTCTCATCTTTACACTAAGGTAGTTTGATGATGTCATCTGGCTGCATGGTGTTCAGGTGTTTTTTTTTCTGAGAAGTTAGTTTCTCATTAGTTATTGGACGTTAAAAATCGAGATATAAGTTTCGTTTTCCGATAGTTGACAGCTGCCGTTCGTGAGTAGTTTTTATCGGGGATGTAAGAAACTTCAGGAAAGAGCCAAAAGGAGACTAAACCTTCTAAAGAAGAAGAAATAAATCTTTTTATTTCTTTTTACTCTGCTCCACTGGAAATTCTCTACTGCGCAGACTCTGGCTGCACAATGGCGGCTAGAGAAACGGGGTTTTTTGGCTTCAAAATCGTAGAACGGTGACAGGAGGAAGCACGCTGTCCATTCTATATACAATCAATGGTCCGGTTTAGAAAAAGAGCGTTTCAGTCTCAGAAACTTCCTTCTCTCTTCAGCCTCTTTAAGTGATTGTCTCTCTGCCTGCGTGTGGGTGTGATGTATAATCATCCTCTGGCTCCGGGGGTTTCGCTGAAGTCTCCATACGTGCCGTATACAGCCGGGTCAGAACCACACGCTGACCTACGCTCAAACCCTCTATTGTTGAGCTGCATCCAAACACACTCGTGGTTCTGTTCCCGCCGCCTGCTGGGGGCCGCGATGGGCGGAGAGATGCTGTTGTCTAGAAAGTTCCATTACTCCATTCGCTCTGACCTTCCTCCCTCACAGCTCGGCCTTGTGCTCCATGTCTGCGCTTTTTATCCCTCGCTGTAGATCTGTTTTTCAGCTTCTCTGTTTCTGAGCTTTCTGTCACGGCAGCTGCAGAGTCTGGAGGGGGTGGGGGGTGGGGGGGGGATTACCGTGCTGTTACAGATGGAGGGAATAAAGTCCTGATACTGATATTCCTGAGTGGGAGCGAGTGAGGAGGTGGGGCGTCGGGTTTCTGATCCGATAAAACCATCTGAACGTCTGAGGTGAATTGTTTTGCAGGAAGGACGAAGAAATTCATCAGGTTTTCTTTGACACGGGGGAAAAGTAAGAACAGGTTCATATCCGCTGATGTATCCGGCCCTTTAAGAAGCTTTAACCCCAAACATCCCACTGAACTCTGGCGTATAAACCAAACTATGTTTCAAAGCTTTTACCTGAAAAACCACAGGGTCAAAAATAGTGACACTTAATTTGGAAGATTCAGATTTCTAGTTTCAGAAAATGTCATGTTTGAATATGTGGCAAAAGTCGACATCAGGAGAAATGAAGCTTAACACGGCAAAAAAAAAAAAATCTAAGCACGTGTTTGTGTCTGATTTTTAGTGGAAAATGTATTTTAGACGTAAAATGAACCACATGTACCAGACGAGTCAAGACAAATGTCTTATTTCAAAATATCAAAAAACAAAACATTTCCATACTTACGCATTCTGTGGTTTCGTAGCATGTGCTTGCGCATTCATTCATTCAGTGCTAACATATTCTGCGCTTACACATTATGTGCTTACGCATTCTGTGGTTATGTTTAATGCTGCTTACGCATTCCCTTCTTACGAATTCTGTGCTTACGTATTCGGCGCTTACGCAATCTGTATTTACGCATTTTGTGGTTATGTACTCTTTGCTTACGCATTTTATGCTTATGTATTCTGTGCTAACACATTCTTTGCCAATGCATTTAGTATTTTCGCATTCTGAGCTTATGTTTTCTGAGCTGATGCATTCTAAGCTTCCGTATTCCGAGCTTAAGCATTCTGTGCTTACACATTCTGTATTTATGCATTCTGGGCTTACGCATTCTGTATTTACGCATTCTGGGCTTACGCATTCTGTATTTACGCATTCTGTATTTACGCATTCTGGGCTTACCAATCTGAGTTTACGCATTTTGTGGTTCTGTACTCTTTGCTTACGCATTTTATGCTTATGTGTTCTGTGCTAACGCATTCTTTGCCAGTGCATTCTGTATTTAGGCATTCTTTGCTTATGTTTTCTGAGCTTATGCATTCTAAGCTTCCATATTCCAAGCTTACGCATTCTGTGCTTATGCATTCTTTATTTACGCATTCTTGGCTATGGATTCTGAGTTTACGCATTCTGCGGTTATGCATTTTGTGGTTATGTACTCTTTGCTTACGCATTTTTTCGCTTATGTATTCTGTGCTAATGCATTCTTTGCCGATGCATTCTGTATTTACGCATTCTGAGCTTACGCATTCTTTGCTTATGTTTCCTGAGCTTATTTCTGAGCTTCCGTATTCCGAGCTTACGCATTCTGGGCTATGCATTCTGAGTTTACGCATTCTGCACTTACGCATTTTGTGGCTATGTACTCTTTGCTTACGCATTCTGAGCTTACGCATTCTGGGCTAACGAATTCGGCGCTTACGCATTCTATGCTTATATATTCTTTGCTTATGCATTCTATGTTTATACATTCTTTGCTTATGCATTCTGCGCTTTGGTATTCTGTGCGTTTATGTATTCCGAGGTTACCCATTCTGAGCTTACGCATTCTGCGGTTACACATTCTGGGTCTACGCACTTTGAGTTTACGCATTTTGGGCTTATGCATTCTGTTCTTACATATTCAGCACTTAGGAATTCTGTGCTTATGTATTCTGAGCTTGTGAATTCTGCGCTTTCATATTCCGAGCTTATGCATTCTGTGCTTACGCATTCTGGGTTTACACAATTTAGGCTTACACATTTTACGCTTACGTATTCTGTGGTTATGTTTTATGTGCCTACATATTCTGCGTTAACATATTTTTTGCTCACACATTCTGTTGTTATGTTTTTTATGTGCTTACGTATTCTGTATATACGCATTCTTTGCTTACGCATTCTGGGTTTACGGAATTTAGGCTTACACATTTTACGCGTAGGCATTCTGTGCTTATGAATTCCACGCTTTACGTAATCTGTGCTCACGCATTATGGGCTTATGAAATTTGTACTACGTGTGTACAATATTTTTACATTCTGTGCTTATGCATTAATTCATTCCACACCTTTGCATTTCCTATTTATGAAGATGGGGAAAAAAAAGTAGTTCCCACCAACCGCACATCATTTAAACAAGATCACAAGTTTAGTTACATTTCTTCGTCCTGTTAATGACAAACATACCCGAAATGACTGATGTATCAAAGTATTGATATTTTGATTTGAGAATTTAAGAGCGTAGAGGTCTGGTTTCAGAGGCCACAAAAAAGGTAGGACGTCCTAGTTGTTGTGCTCGCGATTCTTTCACTAATTGCATTTTGTTGGTGAAGAAAACTGTGAAACAAACTTAAGAGACTGAAATGTGAAGAAGCAGACGATAGTCACCTGTCTGATTTTTGTCCCCAACATTGAGGCGCTGGTGTCGATCACAAACACCACGTTCTTCGGAACAGCAGGCAGGTCTTTGGGAGCAAAGTAGTGCACGAAATGTCCGTTTAAAACCTTTGGAAGGAAAAAGAGTTCACACACGTGAGATCAGATTCAGAGTTTCAAAACATTTCATGATTCTTTAGACAGAGCAGAGTTTGGCAGAGCAGCGGCTGATGTGGCAGGACGCCAGAGAAATGAATGAGTAGCAGGTGGGCGGACGAGTGTGTGTGTGTGTGTGTGTGAGGCTGAATTTGTGTGCATGATTACAAAATATGACAAGTATTTCTACGCTCTGTAACCACCTGGATGTCTCCGATCCCCATGTCTCTCTCCACGTCAAAGTGGACCACGAAATCTCCCAGAAGGCCGTTGGTGGTGATCTTTGCCTGCTGGACGATGTTGGGGCTGAAGGTGATTTTGCAGACGTTGTTTTCTTTTTTGATCGCGGTGGTAATGGGAGGCTCGGGCTTGGCTGCAGGACAAAGACAGGAAGTGTGTTTTAAACTGGATCGACAATAAACGTGTGAAGGAAAAAGTACAGTGACCGTGACCTTGGAGAGGATTTAAAGGGGCGGTACGCCGGTTCTTAAAACGATCTCTGAGGATTTGACTCAAAAATAGAGACATTTCCACTCTCACGTCCTGGAACATTTACAGTTTGGCGTCTAACTTTCGCCATCTTAGTTTCAACTGTGCCAGAAATAATCAAATTCAGATGGGAGGATATAATAGCTCTAACATTTTACTCATAATTAAATCAAACCCTTCTTTATCACAGACTTAAACAGCAGCACGACTAAGAAAACAAAACTTTTTTTTTTTTTCCCGTAAAACTGCATTCTCACTTTTGACCAGCAGGGGGCAACTGGAAATAAACCATATTTACGTAATTCCACTAAATTTTCTCGTTTTCTATGATTTTTTCTGGCAACTTTATTGTTTAAATCTCAAACTTTCACTCTCTTTTTTGGAATTTATGTTCCCATTTAGAGAATAATTGACCTTAAAGCGGGGTATACATAAAAGAAGCTGCAGCAACTATTGCTTAAATACAGCAAAAATTAGGAGTGTGATGTTATAATTACAGAAAAAAAAAGTTCCATTCAAAAATTTAAGAAATTATTCCACAGTTTATCGTAGCACTTCAGCCTTCACTAGCAGGATACCAGAGCTATGCAGTGTCGCCGACCCACACCTACGTTTCCAAAAATCCTTAAAGGGGCAGCGAGGACTTTCTAATCTAAGAGATCTTGAAAAAAGTCTTACATCTAGAAATATGCCTGATCATAATCCACAACTAAAATGAGATTATCAGCGCAAAAATAGTTTGTTTCTAAATGCTAGTCCTGGACCTGATTAATTGACGCCAAAATCTCTATGACAAAACCACATTAGCTGACAAAGTTTAGCAGTGAAAAGAGAGATCTGTGTTTTTCTCTGCTGAAAATGATTTCTGTGATTCATTTAGTAAAAATAGTGGAAACAGGAGCTGGACTACCTGACAGAAAAGGGACAGAAGAGCAGAAGAAAGATAAACAGGGGAGAGATAGAGCACAGGCAAAAGGCTAAAACACGTATATCAATAAAATGAAGAGCCAGGTTATGTTTGCTCTGCTTGGTGAGGTTGGAGTTGGTAGATGAGACCTGGTAGGACACAACCAGGATTCACTAACGTTACACGACATGTCCCAGAGCACCAGGCTGTGAGTGGCGCTAAATGTAGCCAAAATTTGCGTGTTGTCAAGTTTCAAACAACAGCGTAACTGTTAATAAATACTTTACTATGTCGCGTTGCATAGGGTAAAAAGTTCCTCACAGTCACTTTTTAAACTTAGTCATGTTCCTTAAAGTGGCTTTTCCATTCATAAAGTACACGAGATTGAAAATAAATATAATTTAGTCGATTTAATTTGTGAAAACATCTGTCAGATCCATTTGAATTGAAAAATTATGCTTCTGTGTCCAATACTGATTAAAATGCTCTTAAAACACAATTTATTTTCATTGACTCACATTAATCAGATCAATTATTCTAATCAAGTCAGACCACTAACAAAAAAAAACAACAAAAAAAAACTTGTCCACTCTCTTGCGCAAACCAGCTAATGTGTCAAATTCAAAGCTATATATTTACGTTCACTAAGAATAGAGTAATATTACAGTAGATATATCCAAACTATAAGTATTGAGTCAATAAACCTGTTAGAAAAATATCTTTAGGGTTAAAAAAATCTGATGAGTAGTAGATGTATTCGTCATAATATTATATGCAAAGTGGTTTCTTTTGACTTGCCCCCTGCTGGTCATCAAACAGAATGCAGGTCAAAAACTGAGTGAACCACATTGATGAAAATTATAAGTAGAGAAGATTATTGTTTGTAAATAAATGATGATAGTGTGAATCAAACCTGGTATCTTCGGTGCATTCGAGTTGGCGGCGGTGTTGCTCCTCCCGTTACGTAGCGGTAACACCTTGAGGTCGGTGATCGGCGAGTGGTCGACGATGGTTATGTCCACGCTGAGACGGCTGACCAGCTGCAGCGGCCTCAGGCTCGTCGCGTGCTCGTAGCGTCCCAGGCGGCGCTGCAGGAGCTCCTCGTACGTGAGGAGGAAGATGGCGCGGTTGCGACCGGGGATGTTCGCCGCCATTTTAAAGACCTCAACTTCTGGTTCAGGGCTGAAGAAGAAGAGAAAAAGAAGAGGAAGAATCAGTGACAGGATCTTTAAAGCAGGGGTTCCCAAACTTTTCAGCCTGTGACCCCCAAAATGGCAGCGTTGGGCACTGGCGACCCCCTGCTGTGGTACAACACTAAAGGACCAATCCAAAAACAGACAAAAAAAACAATGAAAAACCCCCAGGATACTTAATTTAACTCATCAGTAGAAAATTAACCTACGAATGTTCACTTTGCTGTGTTCACTGCATCAAACTTCAATAAAGAAATGTGAAAAACAGATAAAAAAGTTTCTGTTTGCATAATTTCATATTATCTTTAACCCTCTTTTTTGCTTTTATTCTTATGGTGATGGATAAAATGTGGAATTGTTCATAGTTTTTGATTTTGGGACACATTCCACGACCCCCTATCACTGTCTCGCGACCCCCCAAAGGGTCACGACCCCCACTTTGGGAACCACTGCTTTAAAGGATTCTGTGTTTTGACTCTACACGTGTTTTTCTGTCATGATGCTGCTTTCGTGACTCCACCTTTTGGCTGAAATCTGGAAGTTAAATCACTGAAGCAGCAGCAGAGAACGTTCAGGAAAGAGGAGGAGTGTTTACTAAACCATCCAAATGGTGACATAATTCATGACAGAGCTGCCTTTTTCTCATCTCACTCCTTCCACCATCGTGTCCTCTGCCCTTTAGAGTCCAAGTCACATCTCATTTAATGAAAATGTCACTCAAGGAGAAATTGATGTCACTTCTTCCATGTGTCAGAGACATTTATGTGAACAGATCTTTGGAGAGATGATGTTATTGTACAGACACACTGAGCCTCTGTCTGTCTTAAAGAGCTCTTCGTCTGCTTATTATCTGTCTCTGTTTGCAAAATAGGAACATTAGGGGTTAGAGGAGCTGCTGTGTAATTAGAGGACACACTTAAACACACACACACACACACACTCAGTGGGGTTTATGTTACCTTGCATCACCTGCCTCTTTGTTCCGGCCTTTTCCGTTCTCCTGCTTGACCCTCTTCTCCTTCGGCCTGACCTCGCTCTGGTACACCCGCCCTCCAATGATCCTGGTTCACAGGGGTCAAAGGTCGAGGATTAAGAGCGCATAATCAGGAACCACCTATTGTCACATTTCAGTCTGGCTTTCTTCAACAAAAGGAGCAAATTCTTAGACAAAACCCTGTTGCTGCCTCTGTTTTTTTTTTTCTTTACAGGGCATTTATGGCTCGGTGTAAAAGTTTCCTTCTCTCTCTTTTTACTCGAACGTCTCCTTAACGACAGAAACATCATAAATCCTTTTAATGCAGCATAAATCTGCTTAGATTTAACAGTTTCTGGGGACAGACTGTACGAAAGACTGGTGATGTTATTGTGACGAGGTTTAGTGCTTAATTGGTATTTTAAGGTAAACTATGAACAACTATTAACGCTAATTAGACCCTTGGCGTACCTGAATTACTACACAGTGCAACCCTGTTACTTCAATAAGACTGCATACTATCATTTATTTCACTTAAAACTTTATAAAGTTCACTTAAAATATCTTTAGGATGAGGGTAAAGCGATTGAACTCAGCTCTCCACAAACTAACAAAAAGCATCAAAATTGAGTATTTATCATTAAAATAATGGTGCAAACCATCGTAATGTGAGAAACATTCAAATATAAGAGCTAAAACTTCACAAAAAGTACATTTAAACTTGATTGTTACATCAGAATCCTTCATTCTGAAGAAACAAGTTGAATAAAAACACGTAAAAATGAGCTAACATTAATTCTTATAACCACCACATTGTGACCCAGTGACTGTATTAAGACTCTATTTATGGTTTTATTACTATATTTTATCATTATATTTTATTATACTTTACTTTAAACTCCCATTAGAGGTGAGAAAAAGGTGATTAAACTGAGTCATTTTTAGCCGAGTACTGCCATAGCAATATCATATATGTATCATAACTTTTTATTTTGCTTCAAACTTGTTAAATTTAACTTAAAATAACTTTAGGACAAATAAAAAAACATTAACGCATCTTTAGCCGAGCATTGTTTGACGAAGGATTAGGACCATGCAGAAAAACAAAGAAGTTAATTGCGTGATAAATCTCATAAACTTACAAGAATATAATCATAAACTCGCGAGAATGGAGTCATAAACTTACAAAAAAATGAAGTTGTAAACTAACAGGAATAAAGTCATAAACTTACCAAAATAAAGTCATAAACTTAAGACGATAAAGTCATAAACTTACCAAAATAAAGTCAGAAACTTACCAAAATAAAGTCATAAACGTACCAAAATAGAGTCATAAACTTACCAAAATAAAGTCAGAAACTTACCAAAATAAAGTCAGAAACTTTAAAGAATTAAGTCTTAAACTTACCAAAATAAAGTCATAAATGTACCAAAATAAAGTCATAAAATAACCAAAATAAAGTCATAAAATTACCAAAATAAAGTCATATATTTACCAAAATAAAGTCATAAATGTACCTAAATAAAGTCATAAACTTACCAAAATAAAGTCATATATTTACCAAAATAAAGTCATAAACTTAAGACGATAAAGTCATAAACTTAAGACGATAAAGTCATAAATGTACCTAAATAAAGTCATAAACTTACCAAAATAAAGTCATAAACTTAAAAGGATAAAGTCATAAACTTAAAAGAATAAAGTCATAAACTTACCAAAATAAAGTCATATATTTACCAAAATAAAGTCATAAACTTAAGACGATAAAGTCATAAACTTAAAAGAATAAAGTCATAAACTTACCAAAATAAAGTCATAAACTTACCAAAATAAGGTCATAAACCTAAGACGATAAAGTCATAAACTTGAGGGAATAAAGTCATTAACTTATGAGAATAAAGTTGTAAAGTAATAACAATAAATCCATAAGTTTATGAGAATAACTTTGTGCTCATGCATCATCACGCAAGCTGGCAACTTTATTCAAGTAAATATATGAGCTCAACTCGTAAATTTTCTTTTTTTTTTGTCTTTTTTTCCTGCGGCCCTTATCCTCTGTAGAATCCTCCACTTTCATGTTAAAAGTTGTATAAAACTTATTTACTAGTTGAAAAGAAGTTATTTTGTACTAATCCACTGATAGTTGGTTTCCAGATTTTTAAAAAAGGCCAGATTGTTATTTACTCATTCCTGCCACAGAACACATTTAAAATGTAAACAAAGGCCACAACCTACTGTTTCAACACTGTAAAGTTTAAAGACCCTCAGAAAACTAGAAATCTGAAGGAAAACAAAGTTATGGGAACCTGTTATTAAGAAAGTGCCGCTGCTTTGCTGTAAAAAAGTGGATTTTATGAAGTTTGGTGATGTTTGCTTGTCCCCTGAGTGAAGAGAACTCTGTATTATTTTATTTTGACTTTGGGAATGTAGTGATAAAACATTATTTCTCAAACAAAATGACTCCAAATGTCAGTTTTTGCGTCTCTTACATGGTGAAGTTGGAGACAAAAGCTCCAGCAGGAACCTGGAACTGAAAGACGCCTTCAGAAGCAGCGGTGTGCCGGTTCAGCATGGCGCAGTACACCGCTGTGAATGCGTAACGGGAGATGATGGTGGTTTTGATGGAAAGCTCCTGGATGTGAGGTTTAGTCTCCTACAAAACAAAAAAAAAATCATAACACAACCTCACAACCACGAGCAGAGTTAATGTCGCACAGATGTTTGTTAAGAAACGCCAGTTTGGCACCGACTTTACGCAGCGCTCCTGTGCGTATTCCCAAATTCATGTTTGATAAACACAAGAAAACAAAATTCCCCCACAGTTACAGAAACCAAAAAAGCAGAGGAATGTCTTCCCATGAGCGCAGTGTAGTTTAGAAACTCAGGCACATCTGCGCGCTTGGCTGATCTCTGTGCGTAACGCCCAAACGGCACAAAGTAGAGATGACAAAATATGCTTGTAAATAACTTCAAGTAGGTCATGCATTCTGGGTCACTGCTAGAAATGTATAGTTCCTTTAAAATCAGGTGTTTCCTGCAGAAGAGATCACGTCAAAACCCTTTAACTCTCCAGTATTTTACGCACTGATACATGCGCCAAATATGAATTTACAACTCCTCCTTCCTTTGAAACTAAACAAAAACACACTTCAACTTCTGGATTTAAGGGTGAAACAGAGAAATGTCTTTATCTCAAGTGTAATAAATTCCACCTCACCTTTGTAAGTAAAGTTTTCACCTGCCGTGGGACCCTGCGTGGAGCCTGTGAGCACAAAACAAGTCAGAATTTTTCATCCTAAAAAGAAAAAAAAAAGTGAAATATCTTGTGAATTTTCCTTACAATGTCTAAATCAAAGTCTCCAAGGTCGAAATCAAACTCATCTCCAAACTGAGAATCCTCCACCTGCCCCAGGAGACTCGGGATGAAACAAAGTAGAAAAACAAACAGCAGCATGTTTTTAATCCTTCTCCAGAGTTAAAAGTAAGAATTAGACATTATTTTAAATAATATTTTTTATTAGAAGCGACTTCTCCGAGAGTCTGGATCAGAGTGACCGGGTGTGGAGTGAGGGACTCGGGGTGGAGGGAGAGAAAAACGCCCACAGGCTGGAGGAGAGAGATGCAGAGTTCAGGCTGCTGCTGCGTTCAGGGACCGTGGGAAATCTTGAAGACAGAGCGAGAACATATCTACAATTATCTACTTATCTACAATTCCCTCAGTTTTTACCATAGAATGTCCTCAAGATATCATCAACTCTGTCTTATTTCCAGCTTTTTATAACATTAGGTCTAAAGAAAGTATAATATATCAAATTAACTTTATCTGATCAGTACATTTCTCTCAAAAATGCTTCATAAATCCACCAAACAGCTGTAATACACAAAAATGAGACAGTCAAACAATAAATGTTAGGTAGTTAAGTTTTTATTCTGTCATTGATTCTTAATTGTGCACAGATTAAATCGAGACATAAAAGCACACTTATATGAAGCTTTAATGGTTTTAATTTCTTTATCTACTTTAGTGCTTTTATACCGTATATAACTCACTATCTAAGTCACCTGTAAAATAAATAAAAATAAAAAAAAAGTCTGGAAAAAGATTGGAATCATTTATTTCAGATATTTATTAATATATCAAATGTGATATGAACCCAAATGAAAATATTTTTGATCAACAATGATATGACACAACCATAGCCTGGACTATGGTATTTCTTTTTTCTATTTAATTCATATTTATGTGTATATGTGTGTTTGTATATATATATATATATATATATATATATATATATATATATAAAAGAGATTCCTTGCTACATCTCTTCAACATTCAGGTGGTCTTTAAGATCCCTGCTGTAAACTCTTGTAATCAAAGTTACGATGCAGTTTTCCATCATTATTATATGTTCAGGTGGGACAAACTAAAGCAGATCTGTGTCAGTAAATAAAGATCAAAACACTCTTACCTACTTAAAAATATTTCCAGTTTTAAAAAAATCCTTAAATTTAGACAAGTGAATGCACCTTTGAAAGGTGATGTGTTACCACTTGTGGCCACTAGGTGACAGACATGAGTCCAATTTGTTCCAAGCTTGTTAAGAATTTACTGTCTGATCCATAAATCTGACTTTGTCTCAAAATTTTAACTTCTTTAAAAAAAAAATCAAGTTTTTCCTCATAATTTTGACTCAGTAAGGGCAAGAAAAAGTTCTCAACAAAGCCAAGTTTTTGTATGTGGGTCAATGACGTGACGTCCCTTTTTTTGTGTCCGAGAGCAATATTTCCTTCCATCATGAATTGAGTATTTCATCACACGTATTTCTTTATTCTATGAAACCTGTGTTATTTGAACACAAGAAATTTGATAATTTTATATTGTACAAAAAAACACAAAACCAAGGAGTTTGGGGGTTTTACAGTCCACCACGTTGGCAGGACTGTTCATAGGTGTCATTAATTTGAGATTTTTAACTATGTCAGTTATTGTAAATGGAAATTAAAAATACAGTGGCATTATTTTATGCTTGACCCTTTTTAAATAAAACATTCTTTGCGAATAAAAAGAATTTTAAAGCTGTTGAGAAATGTAAAAAACTTTTGTCCCGTAATTTTCACCTTGTCAAATGTCAGGGTGGTGCAACCGTAACATTAGACTTTTATTTTAAAGTGAAGAGAATAAAACAGGAAACAGGAAACTGCATCAGCCAGAGGAGCCCAAATGACATTTGTGACCAAGTGGAAAAGTTTGTAGATTTCTCTGAAATACTGATAAAAAAGGTTTTTTCACTTCATTGGTGACTGGAACAATTTCCATGTCAGGTGGTACAACCAATGTAATAATGTGAAATGTTATTTTAACATCAAATTATTTATCTTATTCACAAATAAAAGAAATAAAACACACAAAATGAAAATGTATGAGTCACTACAGACACTTGAGAGATACTTGCCAATAATTTCACACAGAAAAAATAACAGGAACATATAAATATATTTTCATATATTTGGTTGCCCCACCTGACATTTTTGGGTGCTCAAATTAAAAATACTAAAAAATAATGAACCTAAAATCTTTGAAATGTTGGTCAACTACTGAAATCTGTTAGAAAACATAATTCTTCACTCAGAAATATGTTTTTTATCAATTTTCAAAGAACTTTGTAAAAATACGTTTTTAGACCCTCTTTTTGTCATTGACCCATTTACGAACCATTTGTCTAATCCAAAACTTGAAAAACTGATACTGAACGTGTAATGACCGACGTCAACAACATGCATTAACAGAGCGGATAAGAACAGAAAAGTTTATCAACATGATTCTCATATCCTCTTCGAAAATTAAAGAAAATGAACAGTTTTCTCTTGCTAAACCCTGTAAAAAGTGAAATATTCTGTGATTTTCCTGCTTCCTGAAAGCCTTAAATGATGAATATACACTGACTTTGCAAAGAAAAATAAGGCCACAGCGAGTAAAAATGTGACAGGAGCAAAAAACGAGCAGAGGCTTAACATCCTTTTAAAAGTGACTAAGTTTTAACATTTAAAACATCACTCTGCATATTTTTATCCATATATAACTACACATATGCACACACACAAAAAATCAAAGTATTTTGGGAATGATTTGGTGGCCCACTTGCAAAACCTTCGCGGCCCACCAGGGAGAAGGGGAACACTGCCTTATTGAAAATGACAACTCAACCTAACTTTGCTCAACTTAGCTCGGGGATGAAGCTGTTCAGTTTGGTTTGTCTCCGTATCGAACGCATTTTGTAGTGTTTCATTTGACTAAACCTGGAACAGATCTCCAAATAACCAACATGTACCGTCCCACTTTTTGGTAATGATATGTTGGGGTGTAAGACCGACGTACTGATCTGACCCCAGAACGTGGTAGCCAGATTGAAAATGGTGACTCAGCATAACTTCTGGTCGACAAAACTAAAGGCAAAGATGTGAAGTTGAGGCGGTTCTTTAGCTGTCTTGCTGATAGCTACAGTTTGTCAGTTAAGTCAACACTCGCAAGTTTTATTTCTTCGAAATTGACAAGTTTTGAAAAGTGTGTGCAGATAAAGAAATAAGCGATTCAGACTGTAGCTATGTTTATTTTTGCTGTAAAGATCAGCTTTTTGAATGGGTCTGTATGTGGTTTCTGGTTTTGCTTCAGCCAGCCCCAAGTGGACACTTAAGGAACTGCAGTTTTAAGGAACTTCTGCATCAGCTTCATGTTTTAAGAGCAGAGGTTTCTGCTTGGTTTGAATTAACGAAACATGGGGATTGTGTCTGCATCTCACAGCTGTAAATATAATCATATATATTATCCTGGAAGCTCACAGGATTTCAAACAGATGCTAAAGGAAAGAGCCACACATCCACACACAGAGCCTGGGCATGACTTTTTCAGCCTCAGATACACTTTCTTCCTTCTATTCTTATATTAATGACTTCACATTGGTCTCCCATGCATGACTTTTTACTTGAAAGAGTATTTTTAGCATGTGGTGGTGAACTTTGAGCTAAGTAAAGAGCAGTCCCTCCGCCCTGCAGCAGCTTTCAGAGCAGCAGCAGCCGTTTTTCTGTGAGTCCCGGGTGGTTTCTCTCCGACGCTCCGGCAGCTGAAAGTCTGCCAGTGGAGCTCAGTGGAAGGAGCGTCCTGGCACCGCTGCTCCTCTGAGACACACTGACCCTGTCCTCTGCCCCGTCAATGAACCTCTGTGCTCGGCTAAAGGCCCACGGCAGGATTCAGACCAGCACCAAGACAATGATGCACTTACAAAAGAGTCAGCAGCCTCCAGTGAGTTTCTCTGTTTCCTCTCAGGGTTCAAACTCAGACTTCAGGAGGAGTTTGTTCATGTTGCTGCTCGCTCTAAGAAGTCAGTTTAGAGTGCTGTTCCTAACAGGCATTAATACTTCATTCACAAGATGGTGTTTAAGACTCAAAGATCACAGCTGAGAAGTTAAATCAGCGTCAAATAAAAGACAAACAGAGTCTGGTTCAGCTTCTCTGATGTGATTCTTCTCTTTGCTGCGTGTGATATTTAATTCAGTTTAAAGCTGTGTGGTTGGCAGAGACGATTTAAAGATTAATGGGAAGTGATAAATATTATATTTTAGACTGTAACAAACAATCACCTTCATGTTTATCAGTCTTTTGCTTTTTTGTCTTGAGTATCTCATTTGTAAAATGTCAGAAAAGTTCTGAAAACTGCACCAAACAACAAATTTCTCACGTCCCTTAACACGTCAAACAAATGAATATGTTCACTCCACAGTTGCAGATGAGGAAGAAAGTTTGAAAAATACTAACATCTCATAAAGTTTAGTTTTTATAGATATATTCAAGACTCTAAGAAGCTTGCTAAACAGTTGGAAATTGATTTGACTTAACAAATTATAACACTAAATAATAACTGAATCCTGGAGTAACCCGTAAGCTCAGTGTTGTTGTATAAATGTGTGATTTTCTACCTCCTCCCTTAACACGTCAAACAAATGAATATGTTCACTCCACAGTTGCAGATGAGGAAGAAAGTTTGAAAAATACTAACATCTTATAAAGTTTAGTTTTTATAGATCTATTCAAGACTCTAATCAGTTTGCCTAAAAGTTCTAAATTGATTTGACTTATCAAATTATAACATTTAATAATTACTCTGACAATACTAGTGATTTTAAGATTAATGGGAAGTGATAAATATTATATTTTAGGCTGTAACTAACAATTATCTTTATGTTTATCAGTCTTTTGTTGTTTTTATTGAGTATCTCATTAAAGGTAACTTAAAATGTCAGAAAAGTTCTGAAAACTTTTTTAGGAGCACCAACAATTTCCTCATGTGTTCAAACAACAGAATATATATATTTACTGTACAGTTACAATAAGGAATAAAATCTGAAGATTATAAATATATTCAAGACTCTAAGAAGTTTGCTAAAAAGTTGGAAATTGATTTGACTTATCAAATTATAACATTAAATAATTACTCTGACAATACTGGTGATTTAAAGATTAATGGGAAGTGATAAATATTATATTTTAGGCTGTAACTAACAATTATCTTTATGTTTATCAGTCTCTTGTTTGTTTGTTTTTTCTAGATTTTCTCATTCGTATAATGTCAGGAAAGTCATAAAAACTGTTTTAGACTTTTGGGATCACCAAACAACAAATTTCTCACCCCCCTTATTGTTTTCAAACAACAGAATATATTTGCTCTACAGTTACAGATGAGGAAGAAAATCTAAAAATATTCACATCTCATAAAGTTTAGTTTTTATAGATATATTCAAGACTCTAAGAAGCTTGCTAAACAGTTGGAAATTGATTTGACTTAACAAATTATAACACTAAATAATAACTGAATCCTGGAGTAACCCATAAGCTCAGTGTTGTTGTATAAATGTGTGATTTTCTACTAAAACTTCAAGGATCTTTTTAATCTCTTCAGGACACTAAATTGTCTCATAAAGTCTGTTATTTTCTGTGTTTCCATTGAGACCTGAGTAAGGATTATGAAAATCATACTGGTGACGTATGGAGAAAAAAAAAAAAGTAAGTGCAGTTTACCTCCAGACCAGTAGAGGGCAGTAAAGAAAGAGAAAAAGGCCACACAACAAAGATAACGCCTTTGAATGTGACAGAGAAGCTGTCATTGTCAGAATATGTTTTTGAAAATATGTTTAACAGGTTTTCAAAGAAACTTTTTATCATTTTGATGACTTAGAGGTCTTTGAATTCATGTATCAAATATGGCACGTTTGGCTTTATGGGGTTAATTCCCTGTTTCCTGCCGTCAAAAAGCACATTCAGAGTTTTTCAGAGCCTTTTGCTTTGTTTTACATCTTGTGTTGAATGTTTAATATGAAACAGACATGTTCAAAATTGAAAACCGAGTTCTTAAGAACAAAGGCCTTTGAGACATAAAGGTTTTGAGACTAAACACAAAATAAAAGAAATACAAAACAATGTAAGAGAGGCAGAAAGGAGTCAGAAACGTGTCAAAAACCTTCAGATTTTCTCTGAGTTTTTATGCTGGATGTGTGGATTGATGATTTCAGACTTTTAAACCTCTAAAGTGAAGAAAAGAACAAACGAAATGCTGATAAATTTGAGCTGAATCCCCCAATAACTCTTTATCAGGAGCATCTTTGGTATGAGGGTTATTCTGCTGTACAAATGAGCTGATGGAGTCGCATTTTTGACGTCACACTTTGTTTAACCTCCTTTAAAAAAACCCAACAAAGACTCATCAGGTCGGGATGTTTCAAAATGCATTATGACGTTGAACATCTGAGTGCTTGATTCGCCAGCATCAGTATCTAAAAATCAATCCTCTGTTACACAGGAAGCCAGCGCAGAGATCTGAGACGTTCAGTGCGGAGTGATTAATAATGACTGAACCTCTCCTGACTCTCTCATCAGTTGATCCGCTCTCTGATGGGACGTCACATCAGCTCTGGGTTTGAACGTGAAGTCCTGGATGAATGTCTTCTTTCACTCCGCTGGCATTTCCAGAGAGCAGCTTGTGACATTAACTCTGCACATCAAAAGAAACCACAGAAGCAGCAGCAGCAGAAGCGGCGGCAGAACCGCATCTCGTGTTATATTTAGCCTCACTTTTGTTGTCTTTTAGTCCACGCTGTAATTTCCTTACGAATGCAAACGCAGCCCGGCGTGCGCCTGCTTCTCTGTGATGCTGCTGCTGCTGCTGCTGCCCGGAGCTTTAATGTGCATTAGAGGAGAGAGGAGCTGGTATTTATAAACACTCCTGTGTCCAAGGTCAAACTGATGGCTAACATTTACTTCCTGCATTGATCAGGCGTCCATTAAACGTGTAGATCTGTGCGTGCTCGCTCAATGGCGGCTCAATAAGCCCTCTGCATTTTGGAGGGTGCTGCTCAGGTCGACTGAGCGTCTAACTAAAGGCGGACTGTGTTCGATAATCTTCCTGTAAATGTTCTGCAAACAGCTCAGGTTACACAAAGAGGACCAGCTCTCTGCTTTAAACCTACAAACACTTCCCTGTTAAAGGTTTTCCTCTGACGTTCAGCTGTGTGTAGATTGTTTTTATCGATTACTGAGTTTCTGTATCGATGCCACTCAGGATACAACTGATAATTGTTACTTTAGCGATTAATCTTCAATGAAAAATCATCATTAATCCATAATAAAGGTGCAAAAACTGAAATCCAAGCAAGTCATTATGTCTCATTTTTAGCAACATTTGTCTTATTCTTCTTTATATGAGCTACATTCTACTGATAAGTCCAGGAAAATGTCCTATTTCAAGTTATTTAAAGACAGAAATGAGGTCTGAATAGCTTGTAACAAGTCAAAAAAATCTACCAATGGGATAAGAAAAAGGTTTCCTGCATTAAGACATCTGTCAAATTTCAAAAAACTTCATGAGCAAATTCATCTTATCCCATTGGCGGATTTATTTGACTTGTCATAAGCAACTTACACCTCATTTTTGTCTTAAAATAACATGAAATAAGACAATTTTATGACCTGGTCTGGTGAATGTGGCTCAAATAAAAAAAAAATAAGACAATATTCAGTACAAATAAAACATAATAACTTGCTTAGATTTCAGTTCACTTACAACACTCCTTTACAGTTTGAAAAGGAAATTTTCTATAATGTAAACATAAATAATGTATGGAATTACCGCCGATGAAAAATAAGAAATGAAACACTGGCTTTAATGTGACTTTTTTGTCCATATTAAGTTGACTTTTTGGGATAAAAAGTCAAATTCATTAGATGAAAGGTGAAATTTTGACTCTTTTTCCTCAAAATTTCTACTTTTATCTCAGAATTTTGAATTTTATCTCAAATTTTGGACTCTGTATCTCAAAATTTTGACCAAATATGGCACAAAAAGAAACCACAACAAAGCTAAGTTTTCCTTTTTATTTAGTTATTTATCATAAATATCAATGGTCTGTAGAACGAACTGAGAAAAACCTGAACATTTTTGGGAATTTTGCAAAAACCCTCCGCACATACTTTTACGACCAAAAAGAGAAACGTGTCCCGATAAAAGAGGTCGTTTGGTCACTTTACTGTAAGAAACGTATTTGTTGAGGCTACTTCAGCGCCTCCTGTAGATGGAGTGAGACATTAAACACTGTTTATTTCTTGCTGCTGTTTTTCTACGTTATAATTTCCTAATAACATTGAGTCTGCTTCTTTTCAGTTTTTTATTTATCAGTTTGAGAAAAAGCCTCTTAATCGTCCAACATAAAAACAGAACTGCTGGGTTAAAGCACTTTCCAACTTCTCCTCCTCGAGACGACTCGTTCACCTCCAGGACATTCATCTTTGAAGCCGCTGTGATCAATATTTATGCACCAACAGTGGATCACACGGCTTCTGGCGTGTGAAAAAGGTCACGCAGAGCGATGAACCCACGGTGGATTATCACCTGACGCCTGAGGAGCATGAAGCAGCCAAACTGAACAACAAAGTCACCATGAAATGAAGAGAAGAAGGTGCAGACGACTACCATAACCAGTGAAAGGATATTTAGTAGTAAAAATAGTTTTTGTAGTTGATTTCAACTGAGGGGGGTTTCATACCTGAAAGTCCAGACCATGGTTCATGTTTTGTCACATTGTTTACATTTGGTACAGTCTGATGCAGTTTCACACTGTCATTATTATAAACTGACTAACAGTCAAACCTACAAGATATCGTCATCAACTACGTCTCTGTAGTTGATAGTCATTGGTCATCTGTTTGGCGGGCGTCTAACGTAGCTACGGTGAATAGGGAAGCACGATATTGGATTTTTGGCTGATATCTGATATGCTGATATTTTACAACTCATTTAGCTGAAACCATAGACTGTATAAAACATGGAAAAAGTCTCCGTGACGTCACCCAACTGTTACTGCACACAACCAAAGCACCAGGGGAATAAAAGATGGAGCGACACAGCGATGGTCTGGAACGCAGTAATTCAGAAGTAGAAGAAAGGAGCGAGGTTTGGAAGCTGATTTTAAGGTTTTTGGTATCATCAAAGGAGCAGAGACAGTAAACAGCAGTGAGGTAGAGAAAAAGAACATTAGCCGACAGACTTTTTTGCATTCCGATTGAAGATCTTAACTATTTATATGTGACGCTACATTTAATCAGAACTTTTTTGAACTTTTCTATATTTCTTGTTTTCCTACTGTCCGAAACAAAATGATGTTTAGCTCTTTGAGAGTTTGTATTAAAAATGAAATCTTTGCCATAGACCAGTTCTGTGTGCTCTCTTTGGAAAACGCCAAAACGGAAAACGACATCCAGTTTCACCGTTTACACGACTAAACTTTACTTTTCATTGGTTTGGGTAAAGGAATATTCTACGGATGAATTCCATTCAGTTTTAACCTCAATGCCGATATTTTATTTTTTATTTCCTGCAAACAGCTCAGGTTACACAAAGAGGACCAGCTCTCTGCTTTAAACCTACAAACACTTCCCTGTTAAAGGTTTTCCTCTGACGTTCAGCTGTGTGTAGATTGTTTTTATCGATTACTGAGTTTCTGTATCGATGCCACTCAGGATACAACTGATAATTGTTACTTTAGCGATTAATCTTCAATGAAAAATCATCATTAATTCATAATAAAGGTGCAAAAACTGAAATCCAAGCAAGTCATTATGTCTCATTTTTAGTAAAATTTGGTTTATTCTTCTTTATATGAACTACATTCTACTGATAAGTCCAGGAAAATGTCCTATTTCAAGTTATTTAAAGACAGAAATGAGGTCTGAATAGCTTGTAACAAGTCAAAAAAATCTACCAATGGGATAAGAGAAAGGTTTCCTGCATTAAGACATCTGTCAAATTCCGATTGAGGTGTTTATTTGGAACATTTTTGTTCACTTTTGGCTTCTTAACTGATTCTAGTCTGAATATTTGGCTTTGTGTAAAACCAGCTATCGTTTTCGGGTGATGGTGAAGCTAAAAGGATCTGGAAAAATGACGGAAAAAGACTGAAAAGAAAATGTTTTGAGTGTGAGAAACAGATTGAAGAGGCGGTTGTTTTATAATCTGGGTCACTTTATTTCTGGAACAATACTGTATTTAACTTTTGATGAAAGAAAAGATTCCTGATTATTTCTTCTTTCTATGTTTTTGTGTTTACAAGTTGAGACTCATCCTTCAGTCACCGGAGCAGCAGTTACTAAGTTACTAAGCCAGGTGTTAATGCTCTAAACCTAAATTTACTCAGCCGGTTTGTCCCCTTGAGACTGTTTGTTTGTTTGTTTGTTTGTTGTTGTTAGTGTGCGTCACCTGTTCTAGTCAGGACACCTGTAAACCGTGCCAGTCCCTGATTGGCCTGCAGCCGCAGAATCAGCCTTTACTCATCCGCTCTAATGACTCCTTAAGATGTGACAGTTGGATCTGGATCCAGTCGACACACCTACTTCCTCTCAGGACACACACACACACAGCTACAAACACACACGCGTTTAAACACACCTGGAGCTGTGCCTACGAGACTGGTTGTGGGCCATATGTCCTGCAGGGTGGCGTGCTCACAGACTCGGGCAGCCTGTGCGCTCAGCGTGATGCTGCTGTTTGATCTGTGGATTCATCGAAGCTGAACCGAAGGGAATATGGACACAAAGGCTCAACACACGACTCAGTCCACGTATCTGAAACAATGCAGGATGAACGGATTAATGTGTTTCCTCCATAATCCTCCTTATACAGTAGGTGATGTGGTTAGAGGAAGTAAACAAACAGTGTGGTGAAAGTGAAGTGTGTGTTTGTGGTTGTAATAACGTTAATGTCAGTGTTGCTGATGAGGAAGTCTGATGTAAAGCAGACTTCTTATCAGTGTTTGATTTCTTTGAAACCAGACGGGTGGAGTTTGGAGGAAAAGAGGCGCGATAATCATCAACCAATCTGAGCGTTGATTACTCAGATTTGTATCCTGTTTATGATACACATCTTCTTTCTGTCCTCTAAAAATTTGATTTATCGCTGCTTTCTTGTGGTTATTTATCAAAACTGTGAATAAACATGCTGGTTTATTCCCAGATTAGCTTTAAAATTCATTATGTGTCTTTTTTAGTGCATTTTGTTGTGTTTTATTGAAGTAACAATGTGGATATGAATAGATTTAAGAGTGAGAAATGAAGCCTGGTGAATTCAGAGTCCTTCCCTTGTTTCCAGAAATAACAAAAACCACTTATTCAAAGTGAACACCAGACAAACAAAGAGTTGTGTTGTGTAACTTCAGTCCTCTTACTGTCCATGACATCCTCTACATAACAGCGGCTCCGAGGTAATTAAAACACTGATCCATTTACCTGAGTCGCCTTCAGGTGTTACTGTCTGCTCAGAGTAAAGAGCTTTACGAGACGTGAAGTTTCTGTGCCCAGAGTTTCACCTCACAGGAAAAGCTTTGCAGCGACGATCGTACTGAAAACACAATAATTTACTCTCAGATCCATAACGTGAGGCTGAGTAAATACACAAAAGTCTGGAGCTGGAGGGTTTTAACAGAAAGGAACTGTGACTTTAAGAAACGCAGGAAGTTTTCTCAACTTGTTGGTCTTTATGTTTCTAATAAATCAGCTCCGCTCGCATGAATGAACCTCATGAACCCAACTGACTGACTCTTCAGATGCTTTCACTTCCCTTAAACTCGTCTAGTGCAGAGTAAAACCTGCACAAAGTTTTCTGGTTACAAAGTTGAACATTTAGTTAGTAGTGAGAGAGAGAGAGAGATGATAAATAAAAGTGGATTTTGGATCGAGTGTTTATCATCGCTGAACGATTTGCAAAAATAATCTAGTTGTGATCATTATTTCCTAAAGGGCAATTGCAATTTTTTTTATGCGATTATTTCTTGTTTCCCATCTTATATGTTTTTAAACAAACACACTGTAGAACATGAACAGTTACATTAATTACAGCACAACAACAAAAACCCACTGCCACTATAACTGTGACTGATTTTTGTCCATTTAAGTCATTTATTGATATTTTCTCACCATTTTCCAGGTTCACTCCCAATTTCCTTGCCATTTAACTTCTTTTTAGCCACTTTTGGACCCATATTTGAAATATAATGACTATTTTCCAAGCTAAATTTCATGTTCTTGCCATTTTTTTTTTGCTTTTTGCCCATTTTTGCTCCTTTCTGAATTTTTTGAAAGTTTCCCTCCAAAATTTTCTTGCAAAGTTTTGTTGACTTTTTGTCCATTTTAGTCACTTTTCACTCTTTTTTGCCACTTTTAGACCATTTTTAAAAAAAAAACCTTCTCAGTATTTTCCATGTTCACTCCCAATTTTCTTGCCAATTTTTGTTGTTTTTGTCCATTTTTGTCCATTTTTGGGTCATTTTTTGCAACAAACTGATTATTCTCCGAGTTAATCCCAACTTTCTTGCCAATTATGTTGACTTTGGCCATCTTTACCATTTTTCACTGTTTTTTGTCTTTTTTTTCACCAATTTTGCTCATTTCTCATTTTTTTAAGTTTCCACTAAAAATTTTTTTGCTAATTTTTGTTGTTTTTTGGCCATTTTAGTCACTTTTCACTCCTTTTTAGCCACTTTTGGACCCATATTTGAAACAAAATGAGTATTTTCCAAGCTAAATTTCATGTTCTTGCCATTTTTGTTGCTTTTTGCCCATTTTTGCTCCTTTCTGAATTTTTTGAAGTTTCCCACCAAAATTTTCATGCAAAGGTTTCTTGACTTTTGGTCCATTTAAGTCACTTTTCACTCTTTTTTGCCACTTTTAGACCATCTTTTTAAAAAACCTTCTCAGTATTTTCCATGTTCACTCCCAATTTTCTTGCCAAATTTTTGTTGTTTTTGTCCATTTTTGCCACTTTTGGGTCATTTTTTGCAATAAACTGATTATTCCCCGAGTTAATCCCAACTTTCTTGCCAATTTTGTTGACTTTGGATATTTTTACCATTTTACACTGTTTTTTGTCATTTTTTTCACCAATTTTGCTCATTTCTCATTTTTTTTAAGTTTCCACTTAAATTTTTCTTGCTAATTTTTGTTGTTTTTTGGCCATTTTAGTCACTTTTCACTCCTTTTTAGCCACTTTTGGGCCCATATTTGAAACAAAATGACTATTTTCCAAGCTAAATTTCATGTTCTTGCCATTTTTGTTGCTTTCTGCCCATTTTTGCTCCTTTCTGAATTTTTTGAAAGTTTCCCTCCAAAATTTTCTTGCAAAGTTTTGTTGACTTTTGGTCCATTTTAGTCACTTTTCACCCTTTTTGCCACTTTTGGACCATTTTTTGCTACTTTTTAAATACTTCCAGGTTTTATCCCAATTTAAATGCCAATTTTTGTTGTTTTTTTTAGCAATTTTTACTACATCAAACTAAGTTTTATTGCTACTCTTTGCTGTTTCTGCCTCTTTTTACCACTTAGATTGTTTCTTTTGTAAAGGTAGTTTTTAACACTTTGTCTCTTTGGTTGAGTAACTCTGGTGTAGAACAGAAAATATCTACTACAAAAACTGTAGCTGATATTTTGACACATTTCAGGTTATAGAAATATTGCACTGCTATTAGAATATTGCAACAGGACATATTGTGATTTAATCTGATTTGCAACTAATTGCCCAGCCCTGGTGTTTTTGGTTTTCCAGTCATGTGAGCGGCCTGAAGGGTGAAAAGATGGTTGTGAAATGAAGCTTGTGCTTGTTTCTTGTATGCCTCTCTAAAAGGAGGTGTATTTATGTCACAACCACAGAGAAACAGAGATAAGAAGTGAAACAGGAAGTTTTGGCTTCTTGTGTTCCTCACAGCTTCCGTTTTACTGTTCCAGTTTCTCAAAACAGTCGAGTCATTACCAGAACTTCCCTTCAAAGATGTTTTCAGATTTCCAAAGAAGAATCTTTCCTTTTTCTCCACTGATTCAGGCGTGACAGCCAATAAAAGCTCAGACAGCTGAGTGTATTTTTGATCCAGCTGGGTCGATAAAGCTGCAGTTTGAGAGGTGAAGGACAAGAAATACTTCAACAACTCTCACTCTCCCTCCTAAAACTTCACTCTTTTATAAGATAAAAGATTCTTGTTTTAAGACATCTTTCTAATTTCAAGAAACTTCCCGGGCGAATTCGTCTTATCCCATTGGCAGATTCTTTTTGACTTGTTACAAGCAATTTACACCTAATTTTTGTCTTAAAAACTTGAAATAAGACATTTTTATGACCTGGTCTGGTGAATGTGGCTCAAATTAAGAACAATAAGACAATTTTAACTACAAATAAGACATAATGACTTGCATGGATTTCCGTTTTTGCAGTGTACAACGCCATTTTGGACATCCAAACATGTCACTTTTTGCCATTCATGTGTATGGGGTTTCTCATTCAAGATATCTACCACGTCATTTTGAATATCCAAAATGTGAATTACAGATATCTATTATTTAATTGTAAATATCTGTTATTCACATTGTGTTATCTCTATATAGATTTTTAGTAGTCAAAATGTATTTAGAGATATCAACAATTCATTTCGCCCAGTCAAATTCTAATTTTGGATATCGGACAAAGGAATTGTAGATATCTTGCATTGTTATGAATTTAAGATATCTATAATTCTAATTCTGACAAGTCAAAATGTATTTAGAGATGCCTCAAATTGGAATTACAGATATCTACAGTTCCTTTGTGGATATTTGTAATTAACATTTTGGATATCTGAAATGATGCAGTGAAACCCCATACAAATGAATGGAAAAAGTGACGCATTTCAGATATCAAAAATGGTGTTGCAGATTTCTGGATTGTTACTTTTCACCAGGCAAATCACAGATGTAAATGTTAAAATGTCTTGCTATAGACTAATTCTTGAAGTATTCCTTGGCGTTGTGACGTTTACAGTTACTGCATCTCCGCCTGTTTTTCAGATGAGAACAATGTCTGATGAGGCAGAACAGAGAATGTGTGAGGAAGACTTCGGGACGGACGAGGAGGGCGAGGAAGCCGACGTGGAGTCATACCTGGAGGACAACAGCAGCGAGCTCATGGACCGACTGAAAGAGCTGGAGGTGAGGGGCAAACCAAACACTCACTCACTCAGGGAAAATGTTTAATGTAACTTAATTTATAGGACACAATCCTGTTATGATGGTCGGTAATCTCCCTGGAAATGTAAACATAAGGGGAAATGTATTCGCTTTGCATAGAAATTTAATAAACAAGAACTTAATCCTGCACTAAAAGTCTGCTTTATTTCCATCCTGTGAACCTGATTTCTTCCATTTATTTTGGTTTAATTTCACTCCTGTCTAAATCTCTGTTTCTGCTCTCTTAATTCCATGTTTATCTGCGTGACATTAAGTTGTTATTTTCCTCACAGGCAGAAAACTCTGCTCTGATGTTGGCAAATGAGAGTCAAAGAGAAGCGTATGAGAGATGTTTGGATGAGGTGAGTTCATGTTGTGGAATATTAATTAATTTAGATTAATTTCTGCTCCGTCTTCTTGTGCAATATTTAATCTTTTGTGGCGTTCGTAGGTGGCCAATCACGTGGTCCAGGCTCTGCTGAATCAAAAGGTAACACGTCGCTCCGCGTCCGCAGCTGTGTTTGGATTATTTTGATGAGGTTTTGTCTTCTTACGGCTGAATGTGTCACTAAAACAGGATCTGAGAGAGGAGTGCATCAAGCTGAAGATGTTGGTGTTTGACCTGGAGCGACAGAACCGAGCGCTTTGTGAGCTCTTTCAGCAGAAACTGCCCAACCATCCCACCGCTCACTACCAGGTAAATACTCTCCACCTGCCCGTCATCATTAAAGAGTACGCTTGTTTTTGTAGAAGCTTTACTTTACTTTACACTCCACTGACAGCGAAATTCATGCATCCGAACGTAACATGAGAGTCAAACGTCTCTGATTTAATACGACAAAGTTGTTTACATTTAAAACTCACAGCTGAACAAAGCTCTTATTTGTCTCTGGAGCAGGAAACTGCCGCTGGTAAAATAATTTCAGGCTGCATTCATGTCTAAGAAAAGACAAAACAAAGGAAGTCTTACATATGTCTGCTGTGGAAATGCATTGTGGGTGATGTAGTTTTTGAAAGGACAGGGGGATTTGTGTGGTGATGTGCTGGACTAAACCTGGACTGCTTTTCGGGATAAAGTATAGATAGATCATTTTAAAAAATCCACATCTCCAGGAACCTTTAAATCAGTGGTTCCCAACCTAATTTAGGCTGTGACCCTGTTTTTACATCACAGTTTTACGGCGACCCCAAACACATTTTCCTTTTTTGAATTAATGTCTCACAACAGTTTATGGCCGCATCGCTTTAACAATGATAATCACCTTTAGGACACCTTCAGCTCCTGCTCACTAACTGTCATTACCAGTGACCTGCACAGATACTTTGAGGGGCAGGGGTGGAAGAAAAAGAAGCAGAAACATTGTGCGTTTTGACTCCCAAGAGGGCATTTTTATGTTTTTTTGCACTCTAGAAGGCATTTTTTTGTATTTTTGGTTTCCAAGAAGGCACTTTTGCAGATGTTTTTGTCCCCAAGAGGGCATTTTTGAATATTTTAGCTTCTGAAAGGGCACTTTTTCATATTTTTGGCTTCCAATATGGCACTTTTGTCCAATTTGTTGCATTCAAGAGGGAAGTTTTTGCACATTTTGGCTTCAAAAAGAGCACTGTTATCATTTTTTGAGTCCCAATAGGGCACTTTTTCTTAATTTTGGTTTTCAATAGGGCACTTTTGTGCATGTTTGTGCAACCAAGGAGAATTCTCCCTTAATTTGGCGCCCTCAAGGGCATTTTACCATGTTTTAGTTCCTAATAGGGCATTATTCATATTTTTGTCTTCCGAGAGGGCGCTTTCCCACACATTTTTGCTCCAAAGAGGGCACTTTTTAGTGTTTTTAAATTCCAAAAGACCACTGTTGTGCCTGTTTTTGCATCCTGGGGGGAATTTTTTGCCATTTTTGGCTCCATAAAGGGCACATTTACTCTCTTGGCCCCCAATACGGCGCTGTTTATGTTTTGGCTTCCAAGAGGGTTCTTTCTTATATGTATTTGCTCCCAAGAGGGCACTATTAGACCTTTTTCACTTTCAAGTGGTCACTTTTTTTGTAATTTGTATTCTAAGAGGGCACTTTTGCACATTTTTGCTGCCAAGATGACATGTTTTAGTATTTTTGGATTTCAAAAGAGCACTTTTGTGCATGTTTTTGCATCCTAGGGGAAATTTTTCACATATTTCAGGCTCCTTAAAGGACACTTTTTCCATGTTTTGGCTCCCAATACGGCACTATTCATATTTTGGCTTCTAAGAGGGCACTATTAGACCTTTTTTTGCTCTCAAGTGAGAACTTTCTTCGTATTGTTGTCTTCCAATAGGGCACTTTTGTACCTTTTTGCTCCCAAGAGAGCACCATTTTCATGTTTTTGGCTTCCAAGAGGGAACTTTTATTCATGTTTTGGCTTTCTGGACAGCAGTTCATCATGTTTTAACCTCCTGTCTGAAAATTTTAGTCAATGCTTAAGTGCTAAAAAGCTGCTGTTCCTTCAGCTTGACACTGGCTCCAGAAGTACCGGAAGTCACGAACATACGAAAGCAAAAAAAGCTGTTTTCAGAGCCAAAATGAGCGTATTTGGGTCAATGACGTGACGTCCCTTTTTCGTGTCCGAGTGTAATATTTCCTTCCATCATGAATTGAGTATTTCATCACATGTATTTCTTTATTCTATGAAACCTGTGTTATTTGAACACATCTTTACACTATTAAAATATAACATGTTTTTTTTTGTTTTGGTTCCTCAAACCCCCAAAATGTCAGGTGGTGCAACCGTCCTGACAAGTATCCACAGTAATTAAACTCTAAAAATTGAATGTCAGTTGTTGTTAATTGAAATAAAAAATACAGTGGCATTATTTTATGCTTGAACCTTTTTAAATAAAATATTCTTTGCAAATAAAAATAATTTTAAAGCTGTTGAGAAATTTAAAAAACTTTTGTCCCGTAATTTTCACCTTGTCAAATGTCAGGGTGGTGCAACCGTAACATTAGACTTTTATTTTAAAGTGAAGAGAATAAAACAGGAAACAGGAAACTGCATCAGCCAGAGGAGCCCAAATGACATTTGTGACCAAGTGGAAAAGTTTGTAGATTTCTCTGAAATACTGATAAAAAAAGGTTTTTTCACTTCATTGGTGACTGGAACAATTTCCATGTCAGGTGGTACAACCAATGTAATAATGTGAAATGTTATTTTAACATCAAATTATTTATCTTATTCACAAATAAAAGAAATAAAACACACAAAATGAAAATGTATGAGTCACTACAGACACTTGAGAGATACTTGCCAATAATTTCACACAGAAAAAATAACAGGAACATATAAATATATTTTCATATATTTGGTTGCACCACCTGACATTTTTGGGTGCTCAAATTAAAAATACTAAAAAATTATGAACCTAAAATCTTTGAAATGTTGGTCATCTACTGAAATCTGTTAGAAAACATAATTCTTCTCTCAGAAATATGTTTTTATCCATTTTCAAAGAACTTTTTAAAAATAAGTTTTTAGACCCTCTTTTTGTCATTGACCCATTTACAGCCTGGTACAAAATCTGTCACCTGTCTGGCTGTTTTGCTTCAAATCAGGGCCTCAGAAACAGATGTGACATGTGAAAACCACTTGACTTAGCTCTCAGATAATGTTGTGGGGTAAAAAAAAAAAAAAATTACTTGTAAATACTCCAGTAAAGTCAAAGAGGCTTCAGGTGGCTCTGACTCACATCAGCCTCTTTCTTTCAAACTCAGGTGAGTCACTAAAGCGTCTCAGTCTCTCTCTTCTGCTGGTATTATTTCCAGCAGGTGCCAGAACAAAGTGCCTCCAGTCATCATGAGAGTATTATGGTCTGTGGTGTGTTCAGGATCCTCTTAAACGCCTCATGATTCTCCTGTTACAGGTCCAGGCCGGACCCCTCCCAGACTACAACGCACAGCTGCACAATGATTCAGCCAAACAGGTGGAGTCTGCACAGACTGAAGCACAAGCCAAGGTGAGAGTCACAGCAGCAGCAGAGATTAAAAAAAAAAAAAAAGAGATTAAAACTCTGAGGACGTGGAGCTGATATGAGGGACTCACAGAGGACAAACTTTTCTTTATTACTGTTTGTTTGACACAGAAGAAATGAAGATTACACTGTCATTTATTTACCAAATCTTTACTCAAGCCAAAGATTAAACACATCATTGTAACTCCAGCTACATCCAGACTATAATTAGACGGATGAGGAGATGGAGGTTTTTATGAATTCTGAAGAAAAAGTTGCATGTATCAGGAAATGTCACAGTTAGATTTCATGCACTACAAAAACTGAAATCTAAGCAAATGTTTTGTCTCATTTATAGAAGAAAATGTCTTTTTAGACTTAATATGAGCCTCATTTACTATTCCAGTCCAGAGAAATGTCTCATTTCAAGTTATTTAAAGACAAAAATGTCGTCTGAATGACTTGTATTGAGTTGAAAAAGAATCTGCCAATGGGATAAGAAAAATATGTTCGTTAAGTTTCATGACATTAGAAGAATGTCTAAATAAAACTTTTTTCTTGCCTCATTAGCAGATTTTTTGCTCATCATCAACAATTCAGGCCTCATTTTTGTCTTTAAATGACTTGAAATGAGACATTTTCCTGGACTGGTCTGGTAAATGTGGCTCCTCTTAAGTCAAAAAAGACATTTTCTACTAAAAATGAGACATAAACATTTGCTTTGATTTCAGTTTTTGCAGTTTGTATTTATACCCTCTTTATGAAGATATGAATCCTGAATTTAACATCTTTATACAGGAAAATATGAGATTTTCACTTCCTAAATGTTGAATTTATCATCACAAATGGTAAACTTCTTGTGACCTTTTAAACTTTTACTTTGTGGGAAACACATTTTCCTGTGTACAGATAAAATTTGAGAATTTGTCTTCAACTTTTGCAGACAGAAATCTAAAATACAGGCAGCTACATGTCTCAAAAAAATGTGGCGAGGCAACAAAAGCACTGCAAAAAGCAAAATCTAAGCAAGTCATAATGCCTTAGTTTTAGTAAAAATTGTCTCATTACTCTGGATGTGAGATACATTTAACTGACAAGTCAGAAAAAATGTCACATTTCATGTCATTTATGGACAAAAATAAGGTCTGAATTGTTTGCAACAAGTCAAAAATCTGCCAAGTGGATAAGGAAAAAGTTTCTTTTTAACTTCAAGAAACTTGACATGACATTTTTTCTTATCCCATTAGCAGATTTTTTTTGACTTGTCACAAGTAATTCAGACCTAATTTTTGTCTTCAAATAACTTGAAATGAGACAAAATAAGGAGTTGAAAAATCCAGATTTTGAGATACAAAGCTGATATTTTGACTTTTTAGTTCAACATTACAACTCTATATTCACAAGAAGAAAAAGCAAAACTCAACAGAGACAGTTCTATTTATGTTTTTAATTTAAGGAAATGAGCTTCTGTATAATCATCGTAAAGTCCTGATCCTGCCATAAAAATTCATTACATGTTTTTTAAAGGTGAGGTTTAATCTTAGATGTCTGTTAAAATGACACAAGCACGTTTGATTTTATTTAGAGACTGATGTTTTTAGAATTCACTCAAAAGAAAAAAAACTAGAGCACTCATATTTTACTTTCACTGTTAATAAACATGTTAGAAAGAGCTGCTGACCCTCAGTTGTTTTCACAGCATCAAAAAAGTTGAAAAAAGTTTGGACACCCCTGAGTTAGAGTGTTAAATCTTTTAGTTGAGAATCAGATCGTTGTTTGTGCTAAAAAAAATCTCCTGAAGTTAAAATCCAGATTCTCGGGGGATTAAAAGGTCGATAAGATCAGATTTGTTCAGGTGACGTGTTGTGTTTTCAGTTCTCTCTTTATTGCGCTCTGACATTTCCTCGCTTTAATCTATTGTGCTTAAAGACGCTAATCTGCTCTGCACTCACTTCCTGCACGCACTCACGCGAAAGGTCTTTATGAGCAGATGATTGTTCGGCTCCGAGGAATGATTGTGATCTATTTCTGTCCGAAGGGAAACGGCTACCGCACACAGCACGCCTCCCCGGGCCCCCGAGGCCCCGCCGCCTCCATGGAGGCTCTGTCCCCCTTCTTCAAGAAGAAAGCACACATCCTGGAGGTTCTCCGCAAGATGGAGGAGACGGATCCGCTCAAGTTCCACCCGTCCACCACCAGCCTGTCTTTCTGCGACTACAGCCAGGTGCTCATGTCCACGGAGGCGGTTCTGGCTGCTGCTGAGCCCCACGCACACTGCCACTGCTCGCGCTCCGACGCCGACACGCACCAGCACGTCAACGGGGACGGGGCGGTGAAGTGCGAGGGGGGGAACAGCTGCTGTTTACACTGCAAGAGGAGCCCAGAGGGTCAACACAAGCCATGCAGCCACGTCTGTGGTTCCTCTAAAACCGCCACCCAGAGCCACGAGGGCCACGCCGGCCCCTCAGCTGCTACCAGCGAATGTCACAGTAAGGCTGCGCCCAAACAATGCACCAAGAAAGAAGCCCAAGGCGCCGCCCGGCCCTCCGTCTCAGCCGATCAGAGCGTGGAGGAGCAGGAGAGCGCCGAGGGTTTCCTTAACGACAGTGCCTCTGAGGAGCTCACCGGCTTCAGCTCCGTCAAGGACAAACACACACCCCACTGTGACGCAGAGGCCAGTGACGGCGTTCAAAACGGCGTCGCCTCTATAATCGACGCCTCCGCCATCCCTGAGAAAGACGTCCCCGATCAGGAAGCCGCCTCCGTGAGAGCCGGAGCGTCCGTCAGCCCGAGCCCGTCCTGCCTCAGCGACGTCAAAGCCGCCGCCATCAACTCTCCGTCCAAGCTGCTCAAGTTCCTAAAGATCCCGTCGATAGGAGACAAGTCGCAGGCGTCGCCGTCCGCCGTGCGTCTGAGCCCGCAGCTCACGCGCAGCTCCAGGATTCCCTGCCGCACCAACAACTACGAGGTCTACCACTCGCCTGTTCCCACGCGCAGAGCGACGACCACGGAGAGGTGCAGGCAGCCCCCGCCCCCGCCCTGCAGGTCTGAGTCCTACCCCGCCACACACTCGGCGCCGACGTCCCCACCTCAGCCCGAGGACGTCTGCGCCGCGCCCGTTAAAGACATAAGCTACAGCAGCCTCTCTGCTCCCAAAGGAGGAACAAAGACGGCGGCGTCCACGTCCTCGTCCTCCCCGAAAGTCTCTCCGAGGATTCCTCATTACGAAAATGTCTTACCCAGAGAAGAAGAGCCGCCGCAGAACCTCGAGAAGAGAACGACTCTCCCATCTCAGTCGAAAGCGAACGGCACCGAGAGGAAACTGGTGAAATCTTTACCTGAGAGCGTCCTCAACCCGCAACCTCAGAGGAAGCAGTCGTCATCGTCCACGTCGGAGTCGACGTCGGACGATGACGAGGACTCGGACAGTCCGGTGTGGGTGAACCACCACAGCCTGCCCAGCTCCTCGGGGCTCGCCAAAGCTCAAGGCCGCGCCAGCTACGCGCAACCCAGAGAGAAACACGAAGCCGACGTCCCTGTGGCGAGTTTGGGGGTCACACAGCCGCCGCCTCCTCCAATCAGGAGAGGCGATTCTTCTTCCATCCCCAAGAGACCAGCGTCTGGAGCGGGGAGATCCCAGGCCGACTCCAGTCACCACGCGTTTAAAGACAGACTGGCGGCGCTCAGTAAGCTGAGGAGCTCTGAGGACTTACAGGTCGGTCTGAGGCCGGTGGAGAGCGTGAACGAGGGGACGTACGGCGAGGAGAGGAGCAAGACGGCGGAGAGGCCTCAAGAGGAGCAGAGACACTCCAAGTTTTCCGATTCGCTCGACAGCAAACCGAAAAGCGGAGGTTTGAAGTATCCGGGCTCGTCTCAGATGTACGAGCAAGCGGTGAAGTCGCAGCAGAAACAGGAAGTGACAAAAGAGGCGTCGAAGAGTAAAATCGGTTTGCCGTCACCAAACGCGGATGCTCCGCAGGTTCTACGCAACAACATCAAGTGTCCCGGCTCCTTGAATCTGGCGTATAATCTCAAACAAGCTCCTCATAGCAGCAACAGCCCCAACAAAATCCCGCCGAAGTCTCCGTCCAAACCGTGTCAGCCGCCGTCCGTACACAGAGCCACCAAGCCCGCAGAGATGCCGCCGCGCTACTCGTCCAAATCAGAGGAGAGGACGAAGATCAGCGGAAAAGGAAAGAAGAACCCGATGTACGGAGACAGTCTGCCGCCGCCACCTCCCAGACCCCCGGCGTCTGACGTAGAGAAGCAGCCGCTTCAGCCGGCGCCGAGCCCGCAGTCCGCCATCGAGCAGAAGGTCATGAAGGGCATCGAGGAGAACGTGATGAAGCTGCAGGAGCAGGACCGAGGAGGCCAGAGCGGCGAGGTGAAGCAGAAGGCGTCCAACGGCATCGCCAGCTGGTTCGGATTGAAGAAGAGCAAACTCCCCGCGCTGAGTCGCAAAACGGACGGCACCAAGGCGAAGGACGAGAAGAAGGAGTGGAAGATCAACATCCCGTCGGTGGGGAGGGACTCGGTGAAGATGGCGACCAGGTGTAAAGAAGGCGTGGAGGGTCTGAACATCTCCACGCTGATGGAGAAGGCGGAGGGGCTGAGGCGGGCGCTGGAGGAGGAGCGGGCGTACGTGGAGAGGTCGGGGCGGGGTCACTCCTGCGAGGTGGTGATGGACCAGGCTCAGGGGCAGCTGGCGGTGATGTACCGAGGAGCGCGCTCAGATAACTTCATGCAGCAGCTGCTCAACAGGTGAGAACATAAAAACTTTTATTTTAACACAGGATAAAGTTCATCCTTTCTTTTTAAACTCCTCCTTTACTGTCAGAGTTATCTGTCTCTGAACTCCAGAGCTTCAAACTGCAGACTAATAATTAATGTGATCGTCGATTAGCCCGCGACATTAAGCTGAAGATAAAAACTTCACGAGTCGTCCTTTCACTTCTCTCATTTTAAGCTTCTTTTGGTGATTGTCTCCCTCCTTTTTTAAAGACTCTTGAAGCGATAAAAACTGAAAATTAAACTTGTGTGCGGGGGGATTTGCAGAGTCGACGGGAAAGAGATGATCAGCATGCCGCAGCGTCGTCTCTCCTTTGACTGTAAGACGTCCAAACCGGTGTTCAGTCAGCAGAGTGATGTCATCAGTCACGCCACCAGCCGCGACGACATGGAGAAGGTATGACTGAATAAAAGAACGATTCAGACGAAGGAAATCAAAGCTCACCTGTCCCTCAGGTGTCTCTTAATACCAGATGATAAGTGGTCAGTTCTCTGCGTAAACATCAGCAAAGTCTGATTGTTCTCCATTAGGGGGCGACATGGAGAAAATACGTCAGGATGTTTTTACGACAGGATCAGGATTTTCATCTTCAGAACATTTTGAGCTGAAAACAAAGCAGAAGTGAGGAAGGGAGTAAGGAAAGAAGGGAGGACGGGAGTGAGAAAGGATACAAGGAAGGAAGGAAGGAAGTGAAAGGGAGGAAGGGAAGTGGTATGAAAGGTAGGAAGGAAGGAAGGAAGTTGTAAGGAAGAATGGAGGGGAAAAGGGGAAGGAAGACAAAAGGAGAGGTAGCATGGAAAGAAAGAGAGATAGGAAGGAAGGAAGAAAGGGTGGTAGGATGTATTGAGGTAGTGACAAAGGAAGGAAGGAAGGAACAAACGAAGGAAGGAAGTGAGAAATGATGGAATAAAGGATGCAAGGAAGGAAGGAAGAAAGGTGAAAAGGAGGTAGGGAGGTAGTATGAAAGGTAGAAAGGAGGGAGGGAGGTATTGAGGAAGAATGGTAGGGAGGCAAGGACAAACGAAGGAAGACGAAAGGATGGAAGAGAGGTAGCATGGAAGCAAGCAAGGAGGGAAGAAGAAAGAAAGGTAGGGGTATGAAAGGTAGGAAGGAAGGAAGGAAGGAAGTTGTAAGGAAGAATGGAGGGGAAAAGGGGAAGGGAGGTAAGGACAAACGAAGGAAGACAAAAGGAGAGGTAGCATGGAAAGGAAGAGAGATAGGAAGGAAGGAAGAAAGGGTGGTAGGATGTATTGAGGTAGTGACAAAGGAAGGAAGGAAGTGAGAAATGATGGAAGGAAGCGAGAAATGATGGAATAAAGGATGCAAGGAAGGAAGGAAGAAAAGTGAAAAGGAGGTAGGGAAGTGGTATGAAAGGTAGGAAGGAAGGAAGGAAGTTGTAAGGAAGAATGGAGGGGAAAAGGGGAAGGAAGGTAAGGACAAACGGAAGACAAAAGGAGAGGTAGCATGGAAAGGAAGAGAGATAGGAAGGAAGGAAGAAAGGGTGGTAGGATGTATTGAGGTAGTGACGAAGGAAGGAAGGAAGGAAGAAAAGTGAAAAGGAGGTAGGGAGGTAGTATGAAAGGTAGGAAGGAGGGAGGGAGGTGTTAAGGAAGAATGGAAGGGAGGGAGGCAAGGACAAACAAAGGAAGACGAAAGGATGGAAGAGAGGTAGCATGGAAGCAAGCAAGGAGGGAAGAAGAAAGAAAGGTAGGGGAGAAGGAAGGAAGGAAGGGGAGAAGGAAGGAAGGGTGGAAGGATGTGTTGAGGTACTGACAAAGGAAGAGAGGAAGAAAGGAAAGGAGAAAGGTAGTAGATGAGGAAGGAGGGAAGAAAGCAAGGAAGTGATAAATTATGGAAGAAAGGATGCAAGGTAGGGAAGAAGAAAAGTGAAAGGGAGGTAGTATGTAAGGTAGGAAGGAGGGAAGGAAGGAAGTAGTGAGGCGGAATGGAAGAGGGAAAGAGGAAGGGAGGTCAGGACAAACGAAGGAAGACAAAAGGATGGAAGAGAGGTAGGAAGGAAGGCAGGCAGAAAGGAAAGGTAACAAGGAGGTAGGGAGGCACTAAGAAGGGTAGATGGTATGGAGGAAGGATGGAGGAAAGAAAAGGAGGAAGTTGTAGTGACTGAGGAAGGATGTAAGAAAAGATGGAAGAGAGGAAAGTAGGGAAAGGGGTGAATACAAGGGGGTAAGATTTATGAAAGGAAGGAAGGATAAGTGGGAGGAAGGTAGGAAGGCATTTACAAGGGAAGGGAGGAAAACAGGAAGATAGTGAGGACGGAAGAAAAGGTGAAAGGGAGGCAGAAAAAAAGTAAGGATTGAAGGAAGAATGGAAGAAAAGTAGGAGAGAGAAGGTTGTAAAGGTGAAGGGGGTAGTGAGAAATGATGGAAGACAGGATACAGTGAAGGAAGGAGGAAGGAAGGAAGGAAGAGTGGTAGGGTGGTAGTATGAAAGAAAGGTAGGAAGGAAAGAAGGAAGGAGGGAGGGAAGGAATTGAGGTTTTGAAAAATGATGGATGACTGGATGTAAGGAAGGAAGGAAAGGATGATGGAAGGCAGTTAGGAAAGGAGGATGGAATGGAAGTAGGAAGGAATTAAGAGAGGTAGTGAGTTAGAATGATAGGAAGAAAAGAAGGAAGATGGAAAGAGAGGAACTGGCAAAGGCAGGGTGGAAAGAAGAAAGTAAGACGGTCAGAAATGAAGGAGGAAAAAGAAAGGGAGGATGGAATAGATGGAGGGAAGCTCCTCTGTTTCCTCTGTTTTCATCTGTCAGCTCTTTATTCATCAGTTGTTTCTCTGCTTGTTGATTCTGAGACGTTCGGCTCGTTCACCTTTTTCCTTTTTCTGCCTCTTTGTCGTCGTCTCTAACAGGGATCAGACAGAATCGGAAAGATCACATCGGACGAGAACCTGGCGGATTCTGTTCACTCGCAGCACTTTGCAGGTAAGACGGGATGAGAAAAACTTCCTTTAAGGTTCACGAGCCAAACGACCTTGAGGAGGATCAAATCAAAGTTATGTGGAAGAAATCAGGGAATAGATGAATTAATTTATGTACGAGCGCCGCAAATACACAGATTTATGCGCGTCTTTTTTTAAAAGAGGGTGTTGAAGATCTTAAATTTTATTCCTGTAAATCTGAATCAGTCCATCAGGGTTTGACAGAAACATGTGATTAGCATACGTGAGTGAAAACACTTTTATTAGCATTTCAAAGGCAGATAACGAGGGCACGGCCCAGAGGAGGATCAGTGCAGAGGAAATTAAGACTCCGTTCACACGACAACGTTTCTCAGCATTTTACCCTGAAACGCATGAAAAATCTGCGTCTACATGGATGTGCTGAGGGACTGAAAACGCTGTCGTACGCATGTCAGACCTGTAGATGGCGATATAACTGTAGAAGCTGTTTACATGACAACAGTATAGAAGCTGAAGAAGAGGTGAGTTCATCACAAGCTGCAACCTCCGGTCTGAAAAAATGAGACAACACAGAAATGCTAAAAAGCTAGAGTTAGGAAAAAAATTCACCCCCCTCACAGTGTGTGCCGTTCTTGAAATTAGCGATACAGACAGGAGACAGAGTTTGTACCAGGCTTTAAATACGCTAATTTCAGCTCTGAAAACGGCTTTTTTCCTGTCTGCTTGTACAGGACTTCCGCTGCTTCTGGAGCCAGGAGGAACAGCAGCTTTTTAGCACTTCTGTGTTGTCTCATTTTTTCAGACCGGAGTTTTGCCGCTTGGTTTAGGCGAGCGTCCTCAAGAGACGCAGTAGTGGGTGAAATTCAACGCCAGCCCACTAGGTGGTGTTGTGATAGAGCGCTGGCATATGCCTACATAAGAATGCACATGCGTAACATCCATTCCACTAGGTGTTTGTGAACACGCCTTTGTTCGTCGGAGATATCCGTGAAATATCTGTACAGTTGCTGAAACAACTCTTGTATTTTTACCAGAGCTGCTAAAACAGCTTGAAGATCTGCGGGATCGAGGTCAGACCATTGACTGTATATAGAATGGACAGCATGCTTCCGCCTGTCACCGTTCTACGTTTTTGAAGCCAAAAAACCCCGTTTCTCTAGCCGCCATTGTGCAGCCAGAGTCTGCGCAGTAGAGAATTTCCGGTGGAGCCAAGTAAAAAAGAGAAATAAAAATATTTATTTCTTCTTCTTCAGAAGGTTTAGTCTCCTTTTGGCTCTTTCCTGAAGTTTCTTATATTCCCGGTAAAAACTACTAACGAACGGCAGCTGTCAACTATCGTAAAACGAAACTTATATCGCGGTTTTTAACGTCCAATAACTGATGAGAAACTAACTTCTCAGAAAAAAAACACCTGAACACCATGCAGCCAGATGACATCATCATACTACCTTAGTGTAAAGATGAGAGAAACGTTTCTACCAGGTGTCGTAATTTTTTAAAGTTTTCCCGGCTCATATCTGGAATACATGGGGAGGCGGGGCTTATGACCTATACTGCAGCCAGACACCAGGGGGCGGGGCATCTGCTGGAGGCTTCAGTTTGAGCCGAACGCTGTTACGTCCACTCATTATACAGTCTATGGGTCAAACATGTTTGTTTGATTTGTTTGACCGGCTCGGCGCGTGAGTGTCATGTAAATAGATATGTGACATGACATCTTTTGCACCTTTTGCGTCTTTTGCCGTTTGGACGGGGGCGTAACCATGATTGTCTTCAAAGTGCTCCACTCTCACGTCGTGTAAACAAAAGGCCCTTCCAACTAAATATTCTGTCGTATTTACCCACAACTGTCCTCATGTAAATGGGGCCTTAGTCATGAGTTTGTTTATCATGTGAGCATTTCTTTTGTCCTCTACAGGCTCCGGTGCGTCCACGTACACCCTGGACAGCGGCATCGGTACGTTCCCCCTCCCCGACTGCAGCAGCGGCGCAGCAGGACGTGGACTCTCCAAGACGAGGGTGGGGGCGGACCACCGCTCCTCCAGTTCCCCCGGGAGAGCGGGGAGACGAGCTCGCACTCTGGAGCGAGATCTGACGTCACAGGAGGAGTGTTACGCGCCGCACAAACAGCTGATTCCCACGATTCAGTACGGCTCGGTGATGGAGGGGAGGGGCTCTGCTGGCGTCATCCGGGAAGGTGAATACAAACCGTTTTTACACCCAAGAAGCTCGGTGTAGTAGGTTACTCTTCATCCGAAATAATATGACCTCCTGCTGTGACTGACTTGGTTCAGTTTCTCCTTAACCCTGTAAAGCCCAATCTATCAAAAAATAGTCAAAAAATTCCAATTTTGTGGAACTGAGATGTTTATAAACCCTTTAAACAACATCCAGAAAATAATTTTGCTTTTTCATTTCAGTCGTGATAAATTTCTTGTATTACATTTAAAACACTGGGCAATTTTGGGAACTATTTTATTCAAGTTTTTAAGTAAATATGCATTTATTTTATGCAGAAAACACTTAAAAAAAGCTGAAGGTAAGAATTGTTTCTACTTTTATGTTAAAAAGCTGAAATTTTGAGATAAAAAGTCAAAATTTTGGATTTTAAAAAAAAATCAAAATTTTAAGAAATCAATTAGTCCCACATTAAAGTTCAAAATCTTAAGAGACAAAGACAAAAGTCAAAGATAAAAAGTCAAATTTTTGAAATAAAACGTCTACATTTTTTATTAAAAAGTTGAAACTTTGATAAAAGTAAGACAAAATTATTAGAAATAATGACTGCTTTTTTCCATAAATAGGTCAAATATTGAGGAAAAAAATAAGGTATTGAGAAATATGTGGGCAATATGGGCAAAAACTCTGATTCTAGCACCTTTTGATACAAATCTTGCTATTTCTAAACTGGACTTGTTATTCACATTTTAAGTTTTAACAAATGAAGAACAAAAAGAGGCATTTGTGACAGATGGAAGAAAACAGATAAGTAAAATACAAAACGAGCAAAAAAAAAAGTTTAATGTGTAATTTTAAGAAAAACAAAATTCAATAACTCTAAGGAAAGCAGCTCCAAACCTGCTGTTCTTCACTTTAAAGCTAAAATGTGTGGAGTGTCTTCTCTCTATTAAATGTTTCTCATCTTTTCTGCAGACAGAGAAGCTCACGGAGCAAACATGTTTTCTCCGCGCTCAAAGACCTGGACCTTCCCAAACCTGAAGACTCCTGCGGGTCCAGCTGAGGTTTATCTGGCGGTGGAGGAGGAAGAGGAGGAGCCCGTGTCCTTCGGGTCACCGTTCAGAGGGGTGAGGAAGACGACTCAACGCTTAAAATCACTCCAGTGAAACTTCAGCTTAGATTCTTTTTTGTAGCTTCATCACACAAACAGTGAGAACAAACCTTCGAACAAAAGCTTCACTTTTAGTCCAAACACAGGTTTTTTATTTTTGCTTTTACATAGTTAAGTATTTAACAGCTTCCCCAGGATATACAGAGTGTTTTTGGGCTACAGGGACGGACAGTTGTGCTAATTTTCTTCAAAGTAAAAGCTCAGCAAAGGGTGAAGGGGGCAAAGGCTACAACGTACTAGAGGCTAAAACATGAGCTAAAGGCTAAAAATTGAGCTAAAGGCGAAACATGAGCTAAAAGTAATACACAAGCTAAAGGCTAAAACAGACTAGAAGCTAAAACATGAGCTAAAGGCTAAAACATTAGCTAAAGGTTTAATCAGGAGCTAAGGGCTAAAACATTAGCTAAGGATAAAACATGAGCTAAAGACTAAAACATGAGTTAAAGGTAAGACACAAGCTAAAGGCTAAAACATGAGCTAATGGTTTAATCGGGAGCTAAAGGCTAAAACATGAGCTAAATGCTGAAACATGACCTCAAGTTAAAACATGAGTTAGAGGCTAAAACATTAGCTAAGGTTAAAACAAGAGCCAAAGGCTAAAACTTGAGCTACAGGAAAAACACAAGCTAAAGGCTAAAACATGAGCTAAAGGCTAAAACATAAGCTAAAGGTTTAATCAGGAGCTAAAGGCTAAAACATTAGCTCAGGTTAAAACATGAGCTAAAGGCTAAAACATGAGATAAAGGTTAGACACAAGCTAAAGGCTAAAACATGAGTTAAAGGTAAGACACAAGCTAAAGGCTAAAACATGAGCTAAAGGTAAAACACAAGCTAAAGGCTAAAACATGAGCTAAAGGCTAAAACATGAGCTAAAGGTTTAATCAGGAGCTAAAGGCTAAAACATGAGCTAAAGGTAAAACACAAGCTAAAGGCTAAAACATGAGCTAAAGGCTAAAACATGAGCTAAAGGTAAAACACAAGCTAAAGGCTAAAACATGAGCTAAAGGTAAAACACAAGCTAAAGGCTAAAACATGAGCTAAAGGCTAAAACATGAGCTAAAGGTAAAACACAAGCTAAAGGCTAAAACAGACAAGAGGCTAAAACATGAGTTTAAAGCTGAAACACAGAAGGGTGGAAGTGTAGCAGGCTACCAAACTATGCTACAATCTTATAAAATTAGCTCATTGCCACATTTCCAACAATTGCGCTACATAATTGTTGACAAATACATCACTTGTTACAAACTAGTTCAAACTAGTAAACAGTTAATGTCATCAGGACAGTTTACAGGATTTTTCCGTCTGAAGGATTTGCTGTAACAGATTCCCCTCACTGTCGCTCAGATTTTCTGTTTTTAATCCAAAGTTTAACTTTGTTTTTGATTCCTAGTGACAACAATCAAACTTTAAATGCAGAGAGATTCTACCATCAAATCTGTCACGAGAATGACGTTTGTTTCTCTCTTTAATCGGAATTAAATGTATGAGAAAAATCCCTTTGGAGAGAAACTAAATGCTTTAAGTGTTTAGAGTGAAAGGTTAAATTACGAGTCAGTATCGTTTGTAGAAAACATATTATCACATTTTCGCCTGGAGGAACCACAATCTGTACAGTTTACTGCACCATCTGTTCTGAGACAAAGGAGGACAAACTCATTTTAGAGACGACAAAACAACATTTTAAATCGTGTTATAACCTGAACTTTGAGTCTTTGTGTTTTACCTGTCCGTGTGGAGAAGCTGAGCAGCTGCAGAGAGAATAATCTGGGTCACTGAGACTTAAAATACTCCGCAGCGTTAAAGATACATTTTTCAAAGAGCGCAAACGTCTTACATAATGAAGAACAGAGAAACACATTCTGCCTCCACAAATTATTCATCAGCTGCGGATTAAAGATTTACGCTTCTTCTTTCACCTGAAGGCCTTACATAAGACGCGTCACATGACCCTGCTTCTGCTTCCTCTCAGGGCATGAAGGCCGGCGTCCCCTCCTCCAGCCGCGTGGTCGACCCCGGCAGCCTGCCCGTCCCCGCCCAGTCCGGGATGAGCCGCAGGGGGAAGACTCGCACTCCCAGCGTCCCCGAGATGAGCCGCGACGCCGGGCTGGAGCTGCTCAGGGAGCGTCCGGAGGAAGCCATCTCCCCGAGTCGCCCTCAAGTCCTGGAGACGCCCGAGTCCCTCAGCGACTCGCTGTACGACAGTCTGTCGTCCTGCGGCAGCCAAGGATGAGCCGGCCAAGCTCAGGGGAGGGAGGGAGGGAGGGAGGGGGGACGGGAGCCAGCTCTGAACTCGCCTCCTGGTTGGTCGTTCTCTGATGCTGCTGACTGAAAAACAAACTGTGCCCTCTTTGAAGTCCGCAGGAATAACGTGGCGTGAAGCCGTTTCTCAGTTGCAACTGGAAGCACGGACGGATACAGACTTCTCCTCAGGATTTTCCAATAAACATGAAGCCAAAAGCCACCAAAACAAACTAGGTTGTTCACTTTTTCACCATCAGACTGACTGTGGACTCTCTCTTTGTGTACAGGACTAGAAAAACGCATGGCTAAGCTGAAGTTAGCACAAAAAAAGTCACCGCCGTCTCCCGTTCGGACCGTTTCGCTCTGGAGACGACGATCAGTTCTGCAGCTGATGTTCTGTACTGTATGAAAACATCCATCATCATCATCATCATCATCATCTTCATCATTTCACCACATAATGTATTTAAAAAACGAAACATGAAGCTCCTTAAAAAATGAATGTTCATGTCTGTGATTCTTTGTTGCTGAACATCACGATTTTAAATGTACAAACGATTTTATTGATCATGTTGATTTTGCGACCGATGAAGGTTGTCAGAAAATGTCTGTTTTGAAATCATAAAACATTTAAAGGTAATATATACCAGCAATAATAACATAGATAAGAGAAATGGCTACATTATTCAATGAATATGTATTTCTATTATTTATTTATTTTTATGTTCATCATTTTGCAGTCATCTTTTTTTTTTTTTTTTTTTTTTTTTTTTTTTTTTTTTTTTTTTTTTTTTTTTTTTTTTTTTTTTTTTTTTTTTTTTTTTTTTTTTTTTTTTTTTTTAATTTGTAATCTTTCTGTGAAAATTGAACGTGTCCTCGCTTCTTAGTAGATTTTGTTCATATCTTGTATTTCAACATCTCTGTTGCTGTTCGTTCCCTAGTCGATAGAGGTCTTATGTACCTACTGCCGTTTTTTCAACTTTCTAATTAAAATGTTTTCATTTAGAGCTTTGTGAAGAGACGTTATTTACGCAGAGTGACGGACTGACGCGATGTGGAGGAAACATGCTCTTTAAATTACCGTAACTACTCAACTACTCGGGCTGACAAAAAAATTCAAATTGCTCCTTAACAGTGGACGTTACATTTCTGCCTCTGAAACCCATGAAACTTCATTTTTTAAAACTTCAGTCTATGAGCCACATTCAGAGACAACTCCCACTTCAACTTTTATGTGACATCACCCATAAAAAGTGTAGTTATGAACAATAATACTTATAACTTAAAATCTAGTAGCTACCTAATAACATAAACACAATTTCCTGTACAAAGACCAAGTTTATTTTTTATACTCATTAGGTCTCGCTGATCCTTAATAGAAAGGAAAATTTTAAAAAATGCACATCAGACAAATACCAGGGTCTCAAGAGGTTAAAGAAGAAAAGATAAGCTTTAAGATAATATCTGGGGTATTACGGTACTTCATAAGAATTAGGGCTGGGACAAAATTCTTTTCTCCTGATTACTTCTTAGTTCTTTTACGATTTTTTTTGGTGCTTTTTCTATTTAAATTGCGAGTCTACACTATTGCCAATATTGGGATTTTTAGTTCCTTTATTAACGCCGGTGAAAAAGCTGAATAATGATAATGTCTACAGACTATAAAGAGTCACATTTCCTCAAAAAATTCACATTGTTAAGATTTATTTAGCAGCAACAGGGGCAGATCTGGAAAAGTATTTGTGGGGGTAAGAGAGGGGCAGTCAATTGTTAAGTGGCGGAAATTTGGCAGAAGTCTATGTGCTAGATTAATTTAATAATAGGATGACCATAATCAGAAACCCAAAAAGACTATCCTCTACCGAAGACGTCAAAGTAGCTTCATAACCCGACATTTATTTAAAACACTCCCTTTCTATTTGAAGTGAAACATTTGTATTATGGCAACACAGCTTAAGTGTAGAAGCCAATTTCTGCCAGTTAAAAATATAAAGAAGAAAAACTGGTTTTGTTGAGATTTCTCCTTTTTATTTTTTTTTATTTTTTGGAGATTTAGAATTTTAAAAAATTGAGAAAAAAAGGCAAAATTTTGACTTTTGCCCCACAATTTTGACTATTTATCTCAAAATTTTGGCTTTGATATCTCACATTATTGACTTAAGCATCTCAAAAGTTTGACTTTTTAACTCAAAATTTGGTTTTATAGTCCAAATTTCAAATTTCTCTGATCTTAAACTCAGCCTCACAACTCTTTTAGGCCTTCATGGTTCTTCCATTTCTTGACGGATGGTTCATTATTTTTCCCTCAGTCTAACTGTGTTACTCAAAACTCTCTGTCTGTTCATGTCGCTTTGTTCAAATGATGAGGTTTAACTTTTCTTTGAGTTAAATCTTTATAATTGGGGTGGCAAGGCTTTGTTTGAGGGGGCAACTGCCACCCTATGCCCCCCCTGTAGATCCGCACCTGAGCAGCTATAAATATTATATTTATTTATTTATTTATTTATTTTAAGATTTAAGTTGAAATAATGAGAAATAAATACAGAGGCTAAAAATTAAGAAATAAAAAGATTTTTCGATAAGTTAATGAATTTTGACTCTTCTCAAAAACCTCACACCCATTCCTGTTATTTCTAAACCAGACTTTTTAAATTGTATTTTTAGTTATAAAAACTGAGGAACAAAAAGAGCTATCTTTGACTCTTAACTTTTAAAAATGATGTAGTGCAAAATATCCTTACTTGTGTCAAGTTTAATAAAATAAAATCAACTACAATCCCAAGGAAAAAAGGATTTTTCCAAACAGTTTTACACTCAAGACAGGTGTGTGTGAAACAGCTGATATAACAGATCCTGGGTCAGTCAGGAGCAGGAAAAAAATTGCGGCTTTAGCGATCACATGATCACGATGTCTGAAATTGAAATCAGCCCTAACCTGTGTAAACACAAACTTACAGTCAGTAAGATAAACAGAAAACAAATGAAAAGATTTCTTGGACCTCCTGGCCTTGAAGAGACAGTTTCAGGAGGAACCAAAACACGATAATGGTTTCTTACGGTCACATGAAGAAACAGAGAAGGGGGACAATTTAAAGCTTTTAAGAAGCAGAATACCCTTCTTTAAGAATATTCCCCTGCTCTGGTTTCAACATGATCTTAAAAAAGAGCAGAATTTGGTGCAGAAAGTTTGTCTCAGTGCAGAAAAATGACTAATGGATGCTGTGTTGCAGGTGAGGATCCAAACTGGAGGATGGTGCAGAGCTAAATATTTATCAAGGAGGAAGCAGCAGCAGATGCTCTGCATTAGAAATTAGAAATATGAGTTTTTCTAGTATAACATTGCACCATATGATAAATAATGGGAGGAGATAATGAACTAAAACTAACATCTTCAGTGTTTCCATACTTCATTTTCCTGATTTGAGGCACAGATTCAAAGTGTCATTACTTCATGACTTTTTCTTTAAAGTGCAGTTTTATTTTTTCTGTTAACCAGCTTTCTAAGAGGACACAGGGTTTTTGTAGTTCTTTAAAACATTTTGAGGATTTCAAGAAATGTTTTGTAGAAATCATTGCGTCTTTTAAAAGTCAACAAAACTGATCAAATTTCCGCCCAAATCTCAAAACGCCACACTGATTCTTCTTGTCTTAATTTGTCAGCTAAAGTTTGAAACATGACATCAAAAACTGAGTATTTTGACATTTTGTGAAGCTGTGAACCTAAAAGTAACATAATATTAAGAAATGTTTTCTAGTTTTTGGTTAAAGCAGAATTATTTGCATCTTTTCTGAAAGTTAAAAAAAAAAAAAAACACAATCCGTTCAACACATTTATTTGAGCAAATGTATCAAATTATTAGTTTCAATTTTACATCAATAAAATAAATTCTTCACAGTTTACATCTAGAAATCATAAAGGAAGTAAATCATAAGGTTTACGTCGTATGGTTTGGCAAACTAATTTCTAGACAGATGTTCAGAGAAATTTACACATTGTTGATATCAGGGGTCAGAACGTGACACGTCACTAAAGAGGAAACTATAAATAAGCTGAAATTACAGAACTTCAAATTAACTACCCATCCTGCTTTGCTGCTCGCACTCAAAAAGGAGCTAAAACGTCGTTTATTCATTTATGGCACTAAATAACAGGAAAAACCTTCAGCTCAGCTTCAGGGAGCCATCGTGAGGCGACGCTGCCCCCTACAGGCCAAACGCGGTCACTGCAGCGTGGATATTTCCGTTCACAGCTGTTATTGGACTAAAGCGTTAATAAAACAGAAAACTTACATTCAACCTCTTTGTTGTAAGTTTGGAAACAAAGCAGAGAGAAAAAATAGTTTCTTCAATAAGATAAGACCACAGAGGAAGTTAATTCAATAAATGAAGACAGAAAGTGAAAAGCACCAGGTGCGTTGCAAGTTGAACCTTTATCTCACAGATTTTTACTTTCCTCAAATTTTACTTCTTTGCTTTCTTCTTGTCCTGAAAGACAGAAAAAAAAAACACAAATTTCAGACAAAAAAAACTCATTTAGAGGCTTAAAACAACACAACAACAACAACTGCTCATGCATCATAAAACTTCACTGAGTGTCGTCGATTATTTCAGCGCTCAAGCTTCAAAAAGTTTCTAAATTTGAGTTCTTTTGGTGAAACATTCAAAACTTTTCAAATTTGATCTAAAATGCTCTCCATGTTTTGTTTCTCTGGAGTAATTTATCAGCCATTCTTCAAGACTTCTTCAGAGCTTTTTAAAGCCGCCTTGAATGAAATTTAAGACCAAAAACATTATAAATATAGACGATGATTGGGGCAACCTGCTGTATTAAACTTATAACAGCAGCTAGTTAGAAAGTAGTTAACTAGTCCTGCCTCAACAAATGTAAGACTAGGGCTGAACGATTTACCATTTCTGATCGAAATCGCAATTTTGATCGCTAAAGCTGCGATTTTTTTTTTTCTCCTGACTGACCCAGGATCTGTTGTTTCAGCTGTTTCACACACACATGTGTCTTGAGTGTGAGACCGTTGGGAAAAATCCTTTTTTCCTTGGGATTGTTGAATTTTGTTTTGAATTGTTTTGTATTTAATTGTATTTAACTTGACACAATTAGGAATATTTTGCACTGCATTATTTTTAAAAGTTAAGAGTCAGAGACAGCTCCTTTTTGTTCCTCAGTTTTTATAACTAAAAATACAATTTAGAAAGTTCGGTTTAGAAATAACAAGAATAGGTTTTAGGGATTTGAGAAATGTCAAAATTCAATTATTTATCTAAAAATCTCCTTAAAAAAATTTTTTTGGGCTTTTATCCTTTAATTTTGTATTTATTTCGTATAATTTTGACTTAAATCTTAGAGTTTTGACTTTTTGTATCAAAATTTCAACTTTTTATCTCAAACATTGTCTTTATTTCAAAACGTAGACTTTTTATCTCAGACTTTTGTCATCTTAAAATTTTGACTTTAAATGAGAAACTTTGGACTTTTTTCACATAATGTTAAATTGATTTCTTAAACTCTGGAAGTTATTGACTTTTTGTCTTAGAATTTTGTCTTTATTTCTCAAAATATCCACTTTTCATATTAAAATATTGACCTTTTATCTCAAAGCCAAAAACAATTCTTACCTTCAGTTTTATTTTCATCCTGGCATTAGAGTAAAAGCCTTTTATGTTTCAATGGTTTGATGTAATTTTCTGTCAAGTTTGTAAATTGACTTTAAATTGTGAAAATTTCACTGAAGTTTGATTTAAAGAAAATCATGAATCGAATTGAAATCACTGTATCTGCCAGAAAAATCACAATTAGATCCTTTTCTGAAACCGTTCAGCCTTATGTAAGACCTTTGAGTCACGTATTTAAGACATTTCAGGGCCTGAATTTTGGACTTTTTATGATTTTTCAAGGATGCACGTACACCCTGATACATACTTAAGCAGTTTGAAACATGACGTATATAAAACACAAACGTTTTTGACCCAATGAAAAGCTCCTGAAATTTTCCTCAGTTGTTGGAGTATTAAAGCGACATTACGTACCCGATCGTTCATGGCGAGGATAACCATCAGTTTCCTGAAGATGGTGACGAAATCCAGGAACAAGTCCACACAGTGCCTGAAAAAACACAACAGGTTTAATTTGCTTCATGATCTTAAGAATAAAAAGTGTTTGGTTGTAAATGTTCTTTGTTTTTCAGGACAGAGTTCAGTCTTTGTTTTCCAACTTTTTTGGTACTTAATGACTTAATTTTTCTTTTTGCTGGTAACTTATTTAAGCTCTGCCCTCCTGATTCAACCCTAAAGGAAAGTTTGGGAGTTTTTTACACCATGCAGTCGAGCAATTGCATTCCCATCACTGTTGCTCGGCAACCCTGCATCGTTTACAGCCGGGATCAGCTGATTTCACGATGGTTATTCTTCCAGCAGAGTTAATGAAACTCCGGACACACAGAGGAGAAAAGAACATGAGACAGAGACAACAGAAACGTTTGGAGAGGATTTTTGAGCCGCGTCTTCCCACCATCGTCATGGTAACGTGAGGTCCTTGTCCAATAAGATGGAGGAGCTAACGGCAAAAGGAGTTTTGTGAGAGCAGCTTGATTTACTTCACGGAAACGTGACTGATTCAGGATATTTTCTACAACATTTTGCTATATTCATATTTAATTTAACCTGGACAAATCTATCTATTTAATGACTATATCTATCCTCCTGTATGTTGAGCAATCTGTTAGTAAATCTGTTCAAATACTGAGTAATATCTTATGACCTCTTCAGTGTTTAACGTCTGTTTAACACAGTTCATCCTGTAACAATCACAATGTACAGCTCCGGAAAAAATGAAGACCAGACCACTGCAAATGTTTCAGAGACTCTGATTTTGCTATTTAAAGGTATTTGTTTGAGTAAAATTTTTAAATACGTAGAGACGCTGATTTCTGAAAAAATTGCAGTGGTCTCTCAAGTTTTTTCCAGAGCTGTATATAATGTAAATATTGCTTTATAGTTGCTAGTTGCTTCTTTGTTGTGCTTATTGTTTACACTATTCCTTATTTTATTAGCTCTATCCTGTTTATTTTCTTTCATCTGCATCTTATTAACAGCTACGGTAATGAAAAATTCCCCTGTGGTGTTTAAAAAGTGTTTCTGAGTCTGATAATAGTTGAGTTTTTGGAGCACGTTTGAATAACTGTTTCCATCGTTTGCTCTGAGATTGTAACATGTTTGAACTACAAACTTCCTGTAGTTTTCTTTTACTTCCTGTGTCACTGTCAGCAACAGGGGGCGCGGTCGTCCTGTCGCTTCAGCAGCAGGAGGATTAAACTGCCGTGAATTATCTGACGGGCGAGTCACAACAATAATCACATGACTCCTCTGAGGTCGACCGCAGGACGTTTGTAGTTAAAACATGTTCAGGGAAAAGATAAACACACTCACAGGACACATGGACTCTTTGTGTTTGAGGAGGGTTTACTCTTTTACTATTTTACTCTTCTCTTAGTTATGAGACGTTTAAACCCACAGAGAGGAGCTTTAGGTTAAAGACTTTGTGAATAAGAAGAATAAAATCATAGCAAAGACACAGAAGATGAGTGTCTGGCTGATGAAATGCATTAAAAGTTGACTTTCTGTTGTAAAAGCCGCTCGAATCAGACTGAATATTATCCTAAATACATAAGTTTTCCCTTAAATCTACTGCTACAATTTGAAACTTAATCATCCAATTTCTTATTTGTTATCTTATTGTGAAGGGACCTTTGGATCCACAGGCTGGATAATGGATCTATTGGCGCTTTTCCACTATACAATTCCAGCCCTACTCTACTCTACTCAGCTCTACTCGGTTTGTTTACCTTTTCCTCTAGCCCGACTACAGACTCACGGTGGGCGTGGATCTTATAGCACAGCTGCGCGAAAGTGCTGCGCAGAAGTGCGTGTATGTTCATCTATAACGTGACACAAACATAATTTTGTACTAAATATGTGCCACCGTGGTCTTTAAAGGAAAAAAAAAGCTTTCAAAAGATTTCATTAAAGAAATACAGCGGCTCAATGTCGGGTGTCATGACAACGGGGGTAAACAACAGCCTTGTGCTGCTGCACGCGGAGGGAAACGAAGGAGCTGCTTCCTGACATCAACTCTTCCCTGGATCCAGTGAGATCACTTTAATTTTTGATTTTTGGGCCTGGTATAGCAGAGATTTTTTGTTGAGCAATCATTCTTCTTTGAACTGGTTTTCCTTTTTGGTTCCCTGTGGATTAATGGACTGATTGGTGCTTAAAGACTCTCGTTGCAGACAGATCGCTCCTGCACAGACAAACTTTGATTTAATCGAAACGACTCTTTAAACCGAACTATCTTTGCTGTTAACTACTTTTTCGTTTAAAAAGGACTTTAAACTTATTTAGGAATCATGAAGGAGCATTTTAGGGCTGTATTTTGTCTTCATTCAGTCTGGTTCTGTGCCGTCAGGTTTAAATGTCATTAAAAACCCGTTGCGGATTTCTTCGTTTGCCTCTTGTAAGTGATTCATACAGAGTCTTAAGCCTCCATGAGGACATTCTCTGACCAATGAGTGACCGGCAGTCCGTTGACATCACCTTTTAGTATCGGCTTGGAAACAGGGTAGAGTAGGTACAAAAAACTGGCGTCTGACGTGTAGTACCGCGCTAATGGAAACGCAACACAAACCGGGTAGAGGCGAGTAGAGTAGGGCCAAGGCGAGTCAGTGGAAAAGGGCCAAATGTTACAGCATCCTGTCGTTCTAATATCTGAGTAAAGAGTAAGAACGGGGCTCGAGTCCTCACCAGACGTAATCCTTGTCTCCATTTTCTGCTTTCTCGATGATGAGCTGAGTGTCGAACAGGACGAAGCCGCACATGATGAGCAGCCCCAGGTACATGTGAGCCTGTAGACACAAAGAGACAAAGAGATTTGAGACGCACGTTACAACCTGAGCAGAGCTGACGGAGACGTGAGCGCGTGGCGGCGGCGGCGGCTCAGGTACCTTAAAGAGCATCACAGAGCCGAAGAAGATGTTCATCAGAGACATGAGGAAGAGGAGGGAGAAACCGGACATCAGGGTACCTGAGGACAGAGAAGAAGCCAGGTGAGGAGTCAGGATTTTAGAGTTCAACGCTAAATATGAGGCTTTTAATAAACGGCTTCTACCTCCGAGGAACAGGTAGGTCCTGCGTTTGGCGTAGAGGGCGCTGAGTGTGAAGCAGATGAAGATCATAGAGGTTCCCATGAAGGCCGTCACGATGATGCTGAGGAGAAAAAAAAACCTCAGTAAATACAGATGTTTCTGATTAGATGATTTAAAAGTGAGTTTTGTTGATACAAAGTTCAGCTTCTCTCCTGTTAACTGCTCACTGTGGTTAGACATAAACAAACTTTAACCTTTCACACACACCTTGGGTTGACGGCGATGACAAAGTCCAGTGTGGGCCCGAGGCCGACGCCTGTAGAGACAGAGAGAGAGAGAAAAACACAGGGTTTAGATTCCTGCGTTTCTTTTCAATATAAAATTTTATTGCACACAGCATCAGGATTATGGATGGGTATTGATAAGATTTTATAGATACCAATGCTCTTATCAATTTGATTCTGTATCATTTCCTCCGTTTAATTTCTAGGACTAAAAGTAGCTTCCCAGGTTTTTCTGAGTCAATAACATTTTATTAAGTTTATGAGTAAATAAACATGAACTGGTCCATGAATGTAAATAAATAGATATAAGTAAACATCACACATCAGGTGACGTTGACGTATTGTTGCACCTAACAACGCTTTGAGTTGTTGGAACCTTGAGCTTGCCGTAGTTATGCTGAAGAGTTTATTACGAAATTGGTCACTAGATCTGGATATCTCTGGACGTAAATAATAAGTAAAAATCATACATCACGTGATGCATTGGTTTGTTAAATGTAATGACTGAAGTAGGCCACCCTGTGTCCTGAACTGGTAATAACAATGCTTTGTGTTGTTTGGAAACCCAAGCTTGCCGTACTTATGCTTAAGTGAGCCATGAGCCTGTGCTTCCTGTTTGAGAAATGCTTACCTGTTAGTTTTTTGACATTTTTGAGTCGTGTTGTTCATGTTAAGTTATGTTTCTGTGATGAAAGTTAACATTCTCTTTTAAAACCAAAGTTATATCAATGTATGCTAACCACTAGCATATCAATACAATTTCTCATATTCGTTAGCATCGAGCTAGCTCTGTTTTCCATATCACTTTTTGTATGTTTGAAGACGTGAAATATGTTCAACGTATTTGGTGTGAATCTCTTGTGAGACAGTAATGTACATTTCATTGTGTGTCCAATTTTACAGCTTCTTAAGTAAAACTTCAAGCAGAAAATCCTGAATCTGATTTTTCCTGAGAAACTGTCGTTTATCTGCTAAGCTAAGCTCGCTGAGGCAGAATAGTCAACATAAGGTTTGTTCGCTCCGGCGTAGAAAGAGTCGATAAGGGAGTCTTTAAGAATAAAGTTAATAATGTCACTGGATTGAACCATTTATTATCGGTTCTTAACAGGAGCTGGTTCTTGATTCCCGTCCCTGATCTGGACCTCACCTGTGAAGAAGGCGAACCCTGCCAGGATGGCCAGTCTCTTCTTCTCTGTCTCTGAGTTGTGGGGCGTCATGGCGAGCCAAAACATCATCCCCAGTGAGGCCAGCACGGACAGAATGCCGCCCTGAGAACGAGAGGAAACATCAGTTTCGATATGAGGTAAACAGAAAAGTTCCAACACTGTTCAAAAGGCTCCTAGGTTTTATTGTGGTTCTGGCCCTTTAAGACGTATTCACGTTGACGTTGTACTTTACCTGCATTCCAGCCTGCAGATGCAGTTATCTCCATGTGAAGCGAGTGAGAGTTGTGTGTTAGCTATGCGACTAACCTGCATTGTTTTAAGTTCCAGTTTCCTTCCAGATCTTATGTTCAGAGTAACTGACCAAAAAGTGAGTAATCCAATGTATTTCTATGTTCCAGTTGAGTTAATACATGAAGCTAAACAGTTAGTCGCGATTCACGTAGCCACATGCTCCAGCTAATGTCTCGTGCTAATAGTGCCGATGAGGCTGTTATGTGTGTGTGCGCGTCTGTGTTAGGCGATGTGATGATGTTTCGTATCCAAGGATGTCGCTGTTTTATTGTAATAGGTTGATTTTGAGATATGGATTTATTATTCTGGAGGAATGAGATTGTATTTGGCCACTGTTGTTACCAGTTGCACTAATTGAGAGTTAAGAAAGCAGTTTATGCTTGTATTTGCCTTGAATGTTAGCTGGTATATATATTTGCCTTTCTCTCTGTATGATTTAAGTACTTCAGAGAATTTCTTTGTTGTTGCAGACTCTATATCTATATCTATATGAATACATTTCTGGAGGAAAGCTCCTTGAGCCGCATTCAGCTGCGGTTACATGGAAATAAGCAGCTGGATTGTTGTCCAGTTACAAAGGAAGATTCAGTCTCATCATCATTCCTGTGCCCTAACCAGCACACCATCCTGTTTCGTTGTTTAAAATAAAAGAGCCACAGAATTCCTAGTCCCTCATAAACAAACACAGTTTAACTTGTGATTATCTCAACATCTGGAGTTGATCTGACTGAAATCACAGAGCTGGACTTTGACCTGTGGAGCTGATAAAATCTTTAATGTGTCTGCAGCACCCAGGCTGATACACAGGAGAAGGTTCTAGTATGTGTAATACAGGAACTGGAGTATGTGTGTATGTGTTTTCTCCAGATTCGACACTTCTCAGCAGATGCTTCCATGCTGATTTTATTATTTACTGTTACACATCCAGTGTCTGTTCGCCCCAAAGAAACTGTTAGAATTAATGTGGTAGAAACTATTTGGTTTAAGCTCAGTGGGTGAGAGACGACTAAGAACTCAGTGACATAAAACTCTCTCAGCGCAGTGAATGATTTCTAACTAATCCTGATGTTGTTTTAGTCTGAGATGAGGTTGATCATTTATTTTGTCTGCACTTTGTGAAGACTTTTCTTGAAGACTCTTTTGCTGCTGAAGTTACCTGGAAGAGGCGTGTGACCACATGGACGTAGGAGCCGGCCGCAGCCACAAACATACAAACAGCCAGGCAGGAGTACACGTTCTTCAGGTGCACCTGGGTCGAGTGAGATCTGCAAACACAGGTGACAGGTGACAGTGAGTGTAGTAACAGGGCGAGGTCACGGAAACTTCAGATTTAACTGATTAAATCTCCACACAGCTTACGTACATCTGGGACAACTTGAAGAGCGCATCGAAGTTGATGTTGCGGTCGAACACGTTCATGATGAAACCACAGATGAGGGTCCGAAGACAGTCTTCAATGAGTAGTCTCCTCTACAGAGAGAGAAATAGAGACGATTAAACTGAGACTCTGCTTGAAAAGTCAAAACCAAAAGTATTTACAACCCCAAAAGGCAGAACCTGCTCGACCAAAACTCTTCACAAAACATTTTAAAACTGCGGCACAACTTTTTCTCTCATCATTCTTCCTTTGTTTAGTTTCTTTGTTTACTTTTGGTTTTGTTTTCTCCTCTTCTTAAGAAATATTTTTTCTCAGTTATGTCTGATTATTTTTGTCATTAAAGTCAACAAAACTGCTTTGTGCATCCTTTTCTGTCGTCTCTTCACAGCCTCACTGTGAGTTAGGGTGTAGATTTGAAGCACTGAAGGGTTGAGTAAATAAATGATTGATCTTCTTCTCACTAAGTATGAACTCAACTTCCTGTTCCCAGGGTCAAAATCAAACCTGTGGTTGTAGTGTTCACTTTTTAAGTGCTCAAAATTGTTCATACAGGTTTAAGACTCACGTGTTCACAGCTACTTTAAACTAGAATATTGTAACAAATCTTTTTACGATATATATTCTTTAATTACACAACTTTTTTCACGGCTTTTAAGCTGATGTTAAATCTGTTTTGACCTCTGAAGACCCGAGCTTTTGTCTGGTGTGCATTTTTTTTTATTTCTCCTTGCTATTTAGGATCAGTCAGACCTAATGAGTATAAAATTTAACTTTGGTCTTTGTATAGGAAGTTGTGTTTTCCATGTTATTACATAGCAACTAGTTTTAGATATAAGTATTATTGTTCATAACCACACTTTTTTCTCTCACTGAAATGGTTGTTAAGTTGTGGTTTCACCAAAACATAAGGTGGGAAGTGTCTCAAAATGTGGCTAATAGATAAAAGTTTTAAAAAATGAAGTTTCATGGGTCTGAGGGGTAGACACGTAATGTGGACACCAGGTAAGAGGTTGAAACCCCCTTTTGATTTAACTTATTATCTAATTTAGCAACATTTCAGTGCTTTTTATCAATGATAGTTGACCTGTGAAAATATTTGGTGCGTGGCGTATTTTTTTTTTTAACTTCCAAGCAGATTTTAAAACATAACAATACAGTACCAACACTTGTGACACATTTTTCTAAAACTGTAATACTTCTAAGGGGACCAAACTTAATGAATACTACTATTTTAGAGTCTTTGACAGCTATTCCATTACAAAAATATAAGTGGGTCAATGACGTGACGTCCCTTTTTTTGCGTCCGAGTGCAATATTTCCTTCCATCATGAATTGAGTATTTCATCACATGTATTTCTTTATTCTAAGAAACCTGTGTTATTTGAACACATCTTTAAACTATTAAAATATAACATGTTTTTTTGTGTTTTGGTTCCTCAAACCCCCAAAATCTCAGGTGGTGCAACCGTCCTGACAAGTATCCACAGTAATTAAACTCTAAAAATTGAATGTCAGTTATTGTAAATGGAAATTAAAAACACAGAGGCATTATTTTATGCTTGAACCTTTTTAAATAAAACATTCTTTGCAAATAAAAAGAATTTTAAAGCTGTTGAGAAATTTAAAAAACTTTTGTCCCGTAATTTTCACCTTGTCAAATGTCAGGGTGGTGCAACCGTAACATTAAACTTTTATTTTAAAGTGAAGAGAATAAAACAGGAAACAGGAAACTGCATCAGCCAGAGGAGCCCAAATGACATTTGTGACCCAGTGGAAAAGTTTGTAGATTTCTCTGAAACACTGATAAAAAAGGTTTTTTCACTTCATTGGTAGACTGGAAACAAAACATAAAATTATTTATCTTATTCACAAATAAAACACACAAAATGAAAATGTATGAGTCACTACAGACACTTGAGAGATACTTGCCAATAATTTCACACAGAAAAAATAACAGGAACATATAAATATATTTTCATATATTTGGTTGCGCCACCTGACATTTTTGGGTGCTCAAATTATAAATACTAAAAAATAATGAACCTAAAAACTTTGAAATAATAGTCATCTACTGAAATCTGTTGGAAAACGTAATTCTTCACTCAGAAATATGTCTTTATCCATTTTCAAAGAACTTTTTAAAACTAAATTTTTAGACCCTCTTTTTTGTCATTGACCCACATTTATTGCAGTATCATGACATGAAATGGAAAAATACTTAATCTATCCCAGAAGATAAAGTTTCATATTGAAGTAGTGGAAGTGGTTTTTTTTTTTTTTTAAATTATGGAGCACTTTAAATTCACGTTGGTGACTGCTTCCACTCCTTAAAACACATAAGTCTTTGTGGCTTTAAGTGCGTAGTTGGATTAGATAAGAATCTACATAACTAACTAACCCAGCAGCTAACGCTAAAAGTCAGGAGTTTAGAGTCACAACTACCAAAAAAAATAACCATTAGCATGCTAACAACGGCACAAAAATATCTGTTAAATCAGTGTGGTAGCTTACAGTTGCTTACAACCATTAAAAACTCTGTAAATCATAAATAAATACTCGAATATTACAGTTAAACCGACCCACAGTTAACAGTGTTTGACGCATGAGTATCATATTAACGTCGCTGACCTGTAGCCGTTAGCTCAACAACGAGAAACGAGCTGACGTTAACTCGTCCGTAAACACAGCTCGACGTCTCTATTTATTCTCCAGTACCGATAAATAACGTTGTTAATTTAACTACTTTTGTTAACACGACACATAAATATGTTAACGTAATAAACCCACCTCTTAGCTCCTCCGCTCCGAGCTTTCTGTTTGCTGCCTTTTTCTTCTTCCTGCTTAACAGTGATGTGTCGATCGAAAACGATTCGGATCTTACAGCCGAAAATATTTTATGTGAACAACTCGAACTAACAGCTGTTTTCCAAATCGCCTACATCAGTGGTTCCCAACCTTTTCCAAATCAGGACCCACTTTTAAAGCTCAAAAATATTTGAGGTCCACCTCCAACCCAATACATACAGCTATATAAGTTTTTTTTAGAACCCCATTTATAACAATGACCCAAAATATAATTTTAAAAAATGTAATAAAACCCAAAATGTGATATCTGGTAGATAATGAAACAGATGTTAAGCCGAAAATGTTGTAAATTTTTTTTCATTTTTTAAATGACAACTTGTTACATTCTGGTGCAATTATTATATTTTGGGTTTTACATTTCAAGCTCAGCACTCCGGTTACACTTTTGACATTTTTAGGAAATTTGGGATTTATTACATTTTTTCTCAATGACATTTCAGGTTGTCGTTATTTTTCAGGTCATGCTATCTATAGAGGACTAACACGCCTTCTTAGGGGACTTTTTTTCATATATTAAAATCAGAACTGTTTTAATTTCCTTTAAAACTTAACTGAGTTAAACATTTTGAATGTAATTTGTATTTGTATCTTAATTTTTCCATTTGTACCTTGTATCTTTATATAATTACACTCCAATAAAATACTTGTTTGGAAATTATTTCGCGGCCCACTTGCTGTACCTTCGCGGCCCACCAGGGGGCCACGGACCACAGGTTGGGAATCGCTGGCCTACATCATAAAGTGGTATGTACCAGGGACTGTATAATGCCTGGTGCTTTTGAATATATTATAAGATTGTCCTGCTGGATCAGTTTTGCAGTTTGCTGGTTTTCAGTTTCAAACAGTGAATACAGCTAAGTAAAAAAACCTGCTTCCACGTCGATGAGTAGTTTGCAAAAAAAACGATTTCCCACTGTTTTTAACTTATAATCCTGTATAATTTATATTGTAATAACACCCATTACAATCTTGCTTTTTAAATGCACTTTTTAAATGTGTTAGTTTGTTTTCTATACTTGTTGGCTTTGTACTTTCAGTCTTTTTCTGTTAAAACTAAAGTCAAATTCTTTGTATACTTGGCAATTCTGATTCGGATTATCTCTATTTTGTATATTGTACTGTTGTTTTTAACTTGCAGTAGAGTTCCTGAAAAGCGCTTTATAAATAAAATTGAGTAATATTATATGATCAAGAATTACCAAGTGGTTTAGATGGACTGTAATAAATATTGTAGTAGTAAGAAGTTACAAGTGAGATACCAAGCTACAGGCTCAGGTCTAAAAATACAAAACCAATGTGGGAGTACAAAAACTGTGGCTCAAAATCAGTGATGAAAAATATTGGCTTGAGTTTGAATAGCTACATTCTCTATCAGCATATATAATACAGAATTTTTTTCCCCCTTTCTCAATGTTTAAAAGGTAATGAGACTACAATTTTGCCTTTTCAGAGACACTCACCTGACCTAGCTGTTAGTGTGGAGCCTCAAAGCCTGCCTCTTGGGTCAGTAAATCCAACATGTTCCCTGCAGACATTAAGTTTGGCTACTCTTAAAAACAGATGAGTGACATCACAGAGACTACATCCATATATTACACAGTCTACAATAAAGCCATGTAAATAATAAACATTTGATATGATGTTTGGGTTGCTTTGTTAGTGTTCTCTTTACAAATAATTCAAACAGTATTCTAAGTAATAAATGAATTTAAGCGACAACAAATAAAATCAGTGGAGCTACTTGAAAGCCGAAGGAGGCAAATATTTTTGTTTATATATTTTTATTGAAGCATCAATAATGAAAAATTCAATGTTACAGACATTTTCCTTTTTTTTTCTTAAATCAAATCAGGGAATAATGAACAAACTTACAGTTACATGAAATGAACAACAACTGTAGCAACAAAAAAAGAAAAGAAACAGTTCTTAAATGCTACCCACCCACCCCGTCGGGACTTTACTTTCTGCCACTACGAAGGAGGCTGTTAAAGTTTATTAGAGTTAACTTTGTTTTATTAATATGCTGAACCAGGGGAGCCCAAGTGTTATTGTATTGCTCTAGATTATCTAAGAGTGAGAGCCGAATTCTCTCCATATGTGAGGAATCGAATCTTTTTTAAATGAGCCAAAAGAACAAGCTCACCGAAAAGGATCTGAATTCCCATCACTACTGCTCCATACTTTTTTCCACTACAAACAGTACGTGTCCGTCAGCTCACATGACGTCACCATGGAAACGCCCAGAAATTTGTAGTCCTTTATCGTCAACGGTAAATCACGAATGGACTTATTAGTACAAGATATCGAACCAAAAAAAACAAAATGGTTTTCTTTTTTTATACCAAATGGCTCGTAACGTTTTTACTCCTCACAAAAAGCCATTTCGAAAGTATTTTATTTAATTAAAAGCACTTCCGAGTGTCACCAAGTAATGTCCTCGGTACACCTAAAATGGCCGACTCATAAATGAAGCTACACCACAGTGAACGAGTGTAAACAAAACATCAAAAATGTGCCGTTTGAGGGGAAAACAACTGCTGTTTTGTAAAGTACGCTGTTAGAAAATAAAAAAACACTTATTCTTAAAAAATATCCCCCCTAAAAATAAAAATGATATCAGTAAACGAATGTTTTTCAGGTCGGAGGTTAATGTGATGCAACTGTGTGCAACAAACTTGTCAACAGACGACAACGTTTCATTTATTTTTAGTGTACATTAAAATTGTAATAATTCTTAAAATTTAAAATGAACCAACTCCCATATCTGTTTTCTCCTTAACTTTTTTAAACTTCTGTTTAGCTCATACTTATTATAAATATATACCCTTTTTAACTTTCTCAAGTCTTTTTATTTGTTTTTATGAATGAGTTTGACTAAAAATGTAAATTTCTTGTCTCCCATCAACTTGAGCATATTTATGTCTTTTGATTTGTTTTGTTTTACTTTCCCTATTATGAAAAAAAGTAACTCTATTACCCTGGCGTGAAAAAAAATATATTTTTAATGAATAAAAACTTAAAGTCTGACTTGAAGAATGGTGATGAGACCTTTTAACAAGTCAGTCCTTGGGTGTAAACATCAAATACATGCTGGCAGATGTTGTGCGATAACTTGGGACAATTTTTCCAAATCATTTTTTTTAAAGTTTGTGACATTTTTTTGATCTTGCGTAAAGTTCTTGAAACTGTTATAAATTCCCATAACTCTTTTTTTTTTTTTTTTATTATTTTTATT